>LAPY01007181.1:1637-12721 GCA_000970635.1 Eragrostis tef
GCGCACCGCCGTCGAGCTGCTTCACCGTGGCGCCCTTGAGGCCCAGGCTCGTCGCCCGCGGATCTGATGCGGCGATGACGGCGACTCGGCGGTAAGCCGGTGCGACGAGGACGAGGCCCCGGAGGGCCATGCGCGTGGCAAGGAACCCGCGCGTCGGATCTGAGGTCCGCGCGGCCCGGATCTGGTGCCGCGACGGCTAGTCAGCGGCAACACGGCGACCGCGACGGCGACGAGGAGCCTGCGCACGGCCCGTGCTGATGCCGGCGGAGCACGCGCGCAGATGTGATGCGCGGGCGGCGACCCGACGGCGGCACGACGACGACGGCGAGGCGCCGAGCGCGTGCGGGGTCCCGCGCGGCGGAGCTGATGCCGCACGGGCCGATCCTTATGCCGGCGAGGTCCGCGCGCACGGTGTGAGCCGTGGGGACTTCGCCGGCGTCCGGGGAGAGGAGGGGAGCACCGCCGTCCGCGCGCGCGAGGAAGCTAAGTGCGCGGCGGAGAACGACGGCGACCCGAGAGGTGAGTCCTCTGATCTTAGCTTAGGGATAGGGTGTAGTGTGTGCATGTGTGATGCGACTCTAGATTAGAAAACCCAGAAGAAAACTTAGCTAATTTGCGCATCTAATTGTGACAAGGCTTGAGAACTTAGAGTAAATTGCCGAAACCCTATCAACTTAAACCCTAGAACATGAACATGAACTGAAACTTAGGCATCTAATCATGAAAACTTAACTGCGAAGACTAAAACATGACTAAAAACATGAACTTTATCTTACTGATCTAACTGAAACTTGAATAAGATTAACTAAAACACCTCTGACTGTGTGACTAGATCATCTAAAAACAACTGAAAACTGAATTCAAACTAGATGGCATCGCTAGATCATCTAATCTAACTTAAGGCATGATCGATCTAGTGCAAACAGATACTTAAAACATGATTTAGGGGATCTAATCGACTAGATTAGACAACTGATACCAAATGTTAGAACTAATCATCCATAACTTAACAGGATCATCTAGTCAGAAATTAGATCACACCTAGAACTAAGCTAATTCTTAGATTAGATCATTACCTGGACTTAAATTTGCCATAAGACGAATCTGTAATGGCTGCAGATGAAGTTGTTGATGACGAATTCGATGTAGGTGCAGCAGGAACAGCAGATGTGGATGTAGAAACAGGGACACCGGCTTCCAAACCTTGCAGCCTCTTAGTGATCGGTAGATTAGGGTTAGGAATAACCCTTGGCGGCTGAACTCGTGATTAACACAAGATTAGGATAAACAGGGAGTTTTCCCTCTAGTTATATAGGCTGTAGGTTCGGGGGTGGGCCCTTAGATGGGTTGATTTCTGCCTCCCGATCAAGGCAGCTAATAGGGGCTTTAATTGGATTCGGATTAGGCCTTTTGCTCCACTTGACCGAAGTCAACAATTCCAACAAAGATAAAAGGACATTGTTTGCAAATATAACCTAGATCCGAATAAACATGCAGGGAAGAAAAACAAACCGTGTATAGAAGATGAAATGAGAAGAACAGTGCATAACAGTTTGGATCGAAACATATTGAAGCTTGCTTTTGAACAGCCTGGACTTGATATTCCGGATCTGTAACCAGGAAGAAGTCAGTCTTCCGTCTCTGTTTAGTCCTTTATAGAGTTGTTATCTTCGGAAGACTTAGGACGCGTTCGTTGCACGGGGTCTAAAATTTAAGAGATCTAAATAAAAAGAATCTTGTCATTAAGAGTATTAATTACAAAACTAACTGTAGAACTCTTGGCCTAATTCGCGAGACGAATCTAATGAGGGTAGTCAACACATGATTAGATGATGGTTACTGTAGCATCATTGTAACAAAACATAGATTAATTAGGCTCATTAGATTCGTCTCGTAAAGATGTATCCATCTGTAAAAAAGTTTTGTCATTAGACTCTATTTAGTACTCTTAAATAATAAGATTCTTTTTGATTTTAGAGAGAAGCGCAACAAACGCACCCTTGGCAGTTGGCAAGGTCACCGCCAATGTCCACTAGAATCTTCAGCATGTATATGAGGCCAACTATAATTAATGACGAGACGAGCAGAGACTCGATTGAGACGGGACGTTTTTCTGTATATCCATTCCGATGATGTCTTGATACACTGTACTACGTGGGAGTCATTCACCGGACCAGGCTGAAGCAAGTCGCGAGTCCAACTTTCATCCATGTGACAAGTAAAGGGTTGCCGCTCACTACAAGAAATCTTATATTCTATGAAGATTTTTTATGACGAATTCGTCAAGTCTATGTTTTATGACGATTTTCAAGAGCCAAATTAATTAAGGACAAAAATTCAATGTCCATCACAAAATTATTTCACAAAACGTCCTAAACTATACCCATGCTACATCATGACGAACTCTAGCCGTCACAATTTGGCTATAACCAAACGTCACAATGCTGTGACAGTAATTAATCGTCATAAAATATTTTTTCCTACGTTTTTCAAAAAAAAACACGCTATGAGCTAAGTTTGGCCCGCATGTCAGCAAGTAACTGTGCTTTTCTAGTAAGGTCCCCTCGTCAGTTCTATTTGAAAATATAACAAAACGAACAGCTAGTGCAAGGAATCGAACCTACAACATTTCGCTTGAGAACTAAAGTACCTACCACTAAGTGATAAAAAAAAAAGTACCTACCACTCGGCCATCAAGTTGGTCTCGTTTAGGCAATACATAAAATTATTTATAGAGAAAATTGAGGGGATACCTTCCTGCAGCCCGCTCGGCCTATTACGCTCACCAAATCTCGGGGCGTGAATCCAAATCTCTCTGCTGCTGGCACCGACCGGCGACCTCCGTCATGCATCTGCTCCCCGCCCCTCCCAGCAAGCAACTGCTCCCAGCCCTCAGCTCCAAGCAGCTGCTACCGGGAGCCAAGGCCACCCCTCAGTCAGCTGCTCGATCCCAGAGAGTGAAGCCAGCCCTTCCAGCCAGTGGTTCGATTCAGCTCCCGCCATCGTCCACGCCGCCGGTATTTCACGTGAACAGCAGACTCATGACGCTGTAATGCGATACATGCTGAGTGTTGTGGGACGTATGCAGGTCGTCGTGCCCGTCCCGTGGGCAATTGGTGTTCCTTGCGGCGGATTTGGCTTTTCATGACAGTTCTTCTTGTACTAAGTGTTCTGCCTTGCAGAGAAGCCAACGCGCCATTTATTTAGATGAATTCATTTCTCCAAGATAATGCTTTTAGGGACTTCATATACATGGTAGAGGTGGAATACTGAATGGCGCACAATTTTTAGACTGAATTGTGGACTTTATGTTTCAATAGGCCATTGCTTATTTTTGATTGATTTTTAGGCAACAATAGGTTTTTCTTTTGCCACTACAACTACTAACTAATTTTTAACTTATTATTTCAAGGTGCCACAGATAGACCGAAGTTGGATCAGTGCTAGGCTATTTTGCTAGTTCAGAGAGATTTCAAGGCACATCTGGACGGGGTCAAAGAGTTTATGGCATCTATTTTAGAGAGATTTGCTGAGAATGCAGAGATACTTTATCCATGTCATAAATGCTTGAATCACATTCATAGGAATAAAGAAGTTGTGGAGGATCACTTAGACTTATGGCATGTCTAGCACATACAACAAGTGGTTATATCATGGAGAATCATCACATATCAAAATAACTAAAAATGTTGTACATGTTGATGAACAAATTGGTTTCAGGTGATGATGTTGGTGTGGATGATGATCATGATGATGAATAAGACCATGATAATAGAATTATTTGATATGTGATTTATACACGGCTGAAGGTCAAGATGGAGGAAATCTATGTTTGCATCTATATTAGAAGAGTTGAAGCATGAACTTTACTCTGGATGTGCATCTTTTTTAAGATTTTCACTTGTAGTGAAGGGTGTCTTTGGTTTGGCTTTTGTAGGTGATATGCACACGCGTACAGATTACGCGAGAGCAACCTTTGTGTGGCCCGATCTTCTCGAAGGATCCAACAAGAACTTGATAACTATTGATCCGTGACCTGATGAAGAGGCAGTGCACCGCGAGATTTCACACGTGACGAACTACCAAGACAATCGCCCTTCCACATACCAACGAAGCTAGCCCACGCAATCACGCCATATCGACGTGAAGGCACGAACTAGGTGAACCACAGTTCAGCGTTCTACAACTCCCTCATGAATCGAAAGAACAAGTGTGCAAGCCTCTCAAGACTCACGGGATATGAACAGCACAATCTTGTGTATTCTGGAATTAGAAGCAAAAAAGTCCCCTAGCTTAGTTACACAATTCACGTATATAGTTTTGGCTTCACCTTTCAGTTTACATAATAAAATAATATATCAACTAAATCCTTGGAAAACTGATGCACTTCCTTGATTGCGCAGCCAAATGAGTCTTCTAGATGGTTGCCCTTCCAATTACATGCGTGCAGGCATGTGAAGCAACATGATGGCTGACTGTTTACTTCTATTGTTAATGATGTATCAAACTTTGTTTCCTCACGTGACCAGCATTAGATGCACACCTGAAGGTGACCAGAAACCAAAATATAATATTTATTTATAATAAAAACATTTAGCAAATAAGGGATAGCTTGCGTCTGTTTATCTTTCAATTACTTGGTTTCACGCATTTTGTAGTAGCAGGCTTGGTGGAGAGAAATTATCATCATCCCATTTGCTCTCATATATGCCATTGTTCCTTAAAATATTAAAACAAGAACTCGACAGTATGGAGTTATTGCAAGTAATATTATTTAACAAAGCAAGGTTCGAGTTCACCTGATTGTGCATTTCCTGTTGTTCCATCATTTAGACGTACTAGATAGAAAAGCGGAAGTTACGATGCTAACATTGCAAGAATTGGAATATAAACAGTGTCTATCTGCCAAGTTAACAAAGTTGCTAAGAGAAGAGGAGTTGTACTGGCTCCAACGTTCCAAAGCAACTATGTTATTAAAAGGAGATGACAATACAAAATATTTTCAACTTTTGGCAAATGGTAGGTATCGCAAAACTAGAATCTATCAGTTAGAACAGGACGAGGGAGTCATAGTTGGAGATGAGAACTTAAAAACTTACATTACTAATTTTTATAAGAATCTTTTTGGCGCGCCGGAGAATAATAATTTTCAATTAAATGAGACACAGAGGGAAGATATTCCACAGGTCTCTAATATTGAGAACGAGATTCTAGCAGCTTCTTTTACTGAAAATGAGATTAGAGAAGCAATTTTCCAGATGGAACACAACAAAGCTCCGGGACCTGATGGTTTCCCTGCAGAGTTCTATCAGAACTTCTGGGAGTTAATCAAGTTTGACCTTCTAGAGCTTTTTGATGAATTCCATAAAGGAAGCTTACCACTTCACAGTCTTAATTTTGGGGTAATTACTTTATTACCTAAAAAGGCAGAAGCTACAAAGAGTCAACAATGTAGACCTATTTGCCTGCTGAACGTAAGTTTTAAAATTTTTACAAAGGTTCTCACTAATCATATCACTTAATAGCTCATAAAGTAATTAGACCGTCTCAAACTGCCTTCCTACCAGGTAGATATATTTTAGAAGGCGTTGTTGTTCTTCACAAAACAATACATGAAATGCATAGAAAAAAGAAGAGCGGGGTTATTCTTAAACTAGATTTCGAAAAGGCATATGATAAAGTAAAAGGTTTTTCACCGAATTTTTATGCATGGATTGAGAAAGTAACCACCAGAGGTAGTGTATGAATTAAAGTAAATAATGATATAGGGCACTTTTTTCAAACTAAGAAAGGAGTAAGACAAGGAGATCCTCGATCTCCAATTTTGTTTAACATAGTTGTCGACATGTTGGCCATTCTTATAGCACGGGCAAAAGATTCTGGTCAAATTAGAGGAGTAGTACCACACCTAGTTGACGATGGTTTATTAATTTTACAATATGCTGACGATACTATCTTATTTATGGAAAATGATTTGGAGGAGGCCAAGAATATGAAGCTCTTGCTATGTGCTTTTGAGCAACTATCTGGCCTGAAAATCAATTTTCATAAGAGCGAAATGTTTTGTTATGGTGCGGCAAAAGAACTTGAAAAGGAATACTCACAAATCTTTGGATGTGACATGGGGTCGTTTCATTTTAGATACCTTGGTATACCTATGCACCCTAGAAAACTATGGAACTCTGATTGGAAAGAGATAGAGGAAAGGTTTTAGAAAAAACTTAGTGGTTGGAAAGGGAAAATGCTCTCTGTAGGTGGTCGGTTAGTGCTGATTAATTCTATCCTTAGCAACTTATCTATCTTTATGCTATCATTTTTCGAAGTGCCAAGAGGAATCTTGAAAAAGTTAGATTATTACAGATCAAGATTCTTTTGGCAGAGTGATGGGCATAAAAAGAAATATAGGTTGACAAAATAGGGAATTATGTGTACACCAAAAGATCAAGGGGGGCTTGGAATTCTTGATCAAGATCTACAAAATAAGTGTCTACTTAGTAAATGGTTGTTCAAACTAATAAATGAAGATGGGGTTTGGCAAAAGCTTCTTAAGAACAAATACTTGAGGTTTAAAACGATCACACAAGTTGAACATATGCCAGGTGATTCCTATTTTTGGTCAGGCCTTATGAAGGTTAAGAATGACTTTTTTGGATTGGGAAAGTTCAACTTAGGTGACGGTACTCAAATTAGATTCTGGGAAGATGCATGGCTAGATAACACTTCATTTAAAGAACAATTCCCTAGTTTGTATAATATAGGCCCTGTTTGGATACTCCAACTCGGTTAGAGTTAGAGTTACAAACTAACTCTAACTCTATCTATAAACTAACTCTAACCAAAGAGGTGTTTGGATAACAGGGTTAGATTGGCAATAAATATACTTTCTCAATTAGTGGGGAGAGGAATTTAGTGGGCCCCACCTCAATATAACCCAGTTAACACCAATTTACCGGGATAGTTTTTTTGAGTGGGTTAGATGCATCTAACCCTACTCTAACCCTCCTATTTGGATACTTTAGGGTTAGTTTGGCCCAATCTAACTCAATCTAACTCTAACCCATGGATCCAAACAGGGCCATAGTTCGAAAGAGGAGTGCAACAGTTGCAACGGTCTTTGGATCAAACCCTCTAAATGTTGCCTTTAGAAGATCGTTAGTGGGCAACAACCTACTTGCTTGGCATCAGTTGGTGGCAAAGGTTGCGAATGTTCAACTAACAGGTCAAAAGGATACTTTTAGATGGACGATGCAACAGGATGGAAGATTTACGGTGCGCTCTATGTATAAGTTGCTTGCTGCACCTAGTACTCCACGTCGGAATGATGTGATCTGGAAACTGAAATTGCCCCTAAAAATCAAAATTTTTTTGCGATACTTAATTAGAGGCATTGTTGTTACGAAATATAACTTAGCAAAAAGACAGTGAAAAGGTAGTCTTAAATGTTGCTTTTGTAATATGAACGAAAGTATTCAACATCTATTTTTCGATTGTCATGTTGCTAGGTTAATTTGGCGAATTGTACAAGTTTCATTTAATATTACACCCCCTTTGAGTATACAACACATGTTTGATGATTGGTTGCTTGGGGTAAATAAGAAACTTCGATACAAAGTGCTAGTAGGAGCTTCTACTCTATCCTGGGCAATTTGGTTGTCTAGAAATGATATGGTACATGCATTGGTCGATGCAGAGGCTGGAATACTGAAATATATTCCCTATTTGTAAAAAAATGTCGTTGTTCCTTAAAGCGTTAAAACAAGAATTCGATAGTACGGAGTTATTATTACATGTTAATATTTAACAAAGCAAGGTTAGTGTTCACGTGCATTTCCTTCTCCAATCGTTTAGCTCTACTCCTTGTTATCGGGCCAATAGTATCAGTAGGGATGTCCTCATCAGTAGGTGCTCTTGCTTTTGAAAAAGTCAACAGCCAACTAATGGATCTCGCTGTGAGAAGATGATGTACTAAAAAGCTTACTTTTTGTAGTTCATGTGCTACAGCACCTCCCGAGCTGCCTCCAGTGGCCTTGAGATGGGTAACTTTACTAAAATCACCCCTCCTCGCATTTGCAGCATGACTCCCTTGCGAGCCTACTCCTCCGCATGCCTGATCCACTGTGAGGTTCGCTGCTAGGTCGCTCCGCCGCGCCAGTGACCTGTCCTCCCTTCTCCGGCGATCATCCCTTCCTTTCCCGCGAGCTCCGGTGACCCTCCCTCCCATATACCCCTGCTCCAGCGCTAGGAGCTGCGGATCCCGGAAACCTCCTCGCCGGGCCAAGGCAATCCCGTCTGAATACATCGTCTTTGTCTCTATGGGCACGCGATAGAGCACCCACGGCTATCTTTTCTCAGGCGTTGGAAGGAGGAAATTAACTGTGACAAACTGCATCGGGAAAAGCTCACTGGCATCGCTAGAAGCTGCAGAAACGGAAGGAGAAAGAAACAGGGAGGTGCGCGACCGAGTTACAAGATGCGATGAATCAATGATTGAATCACCAAAGATGAAGGATTTCACGGAGATGTTGAGGGTGATCCATTGCTGGCCATGGAGAATAAAACAAGTCGATCCCGACCTTTACTACGAAAGGTTGGGTTAAGAACAATGCACGGCAGCAGCTCGACGTGACCTTGTATAGGGCGGCAATGGAGAAAGTTTGCGTGGTAGAGAAAACACGGAAGAAGGGTATGGCTAGTGGGTGGGTCCCACATGTCCTATTGAAAAATTTAGAACAAATTAGACGCGCGCTACTCTCTGTTTTGCATCTAAACACTAGTCTCAAGGCTTGAAAATTTTGAGGGGGCTGTCAGCTAAGGATGATCAACTTTTATTATTGCAAGATTTTCATATTGTAAATCTTTTTGAATTATAATTTCTGCAAAATAGGAAACATTTTCTTGAACTGAAAATAAAATTGTTATTTTTCCAGGATTGAAGAACCAAATGTTAATGGTGGACGTAACACTTTAAAGAAACAGATTTCCCTTTTTAAAATGATCAAAGAACACCAAACCTTTTTCATAACCACACCTATTTTATCCAAATGAATTTCAGCTTTTCCGCAGCTCAAAGACCACAACAGATTCTTCCAAAGCTCACAGACACAACAACATTTTTTCACGGGCCACAGCCCAACCAAAAACACTCGAAGTTACCTCATATCAAATCATTTTATCGAATACTGGAGTCGTTATCAGCAGCGTTCCCGGCTTGCTCCCTCCCCGCTTCTTACGAAGAAGCAAAGAAATTTATCCGTGCGTTGGTACATGGAAATGATGCCATCCATGTGTGCATAAATAATTTTGGTGCTAGTAGGAGCTTCTACTCTATCCTGGGCAATTTGGTTGTCTAGAAATGATATGGTACATGCATTGGTCGATGCAGAGGCTGGAATACTGAAATATATTCCCTATTTGTAAAAAAATGTCGTTGTTCCTTAAAGCGTTAAAACAAGAATTCGATAGTACGGAGTTATTATTACATGTTAATATTTAACAAAGCAAGGTTAGTGTTCACGTGCATTTCCTTCTCCAATCGTTTAGCTCTACTCCTTGTTATCGGGCCAATAGTATCAGTAGGGATGTCCTCATCAGTAGGTGCTCTTGCTTTTGAAAAAGTCAACAGCCAACTAATGGATCTCGCTGTGAGAAGATGATGTACTAAAAAGCTTACTTTTTGTAGTTCATGTGCTACAGCACCTCCCGAGCTGCCTCCAGTGGCCTTGAGATGGGTAACTTTACTAAAATCACCCCTCCTCGCATTTGCAGCATGACTCCCTTGCGAGCCTACTCCTCCGCATGCCTGATCCACTGTGAGGTTCGCTGCTAGGTCGCTCCGCCGCGCCAGTGACCTGTCCTCCCTTCTCCGGCGATCATCCCTTCCTTTCCCGCGAGCTCCGGTGACCCTCCCTCCCATATACCCCTGCTCCAGCGCTAGGAGCTGCGGATCCCGGAAACCTCCTCGCCGGGCCAAGGCAATCCCGTCTGAATACATCGTCTTTGTCTCTATGGGCACGCGATAGAGCACCCACGGCTATCTTTTCTCAGGCGTTGGAAGGAGGAAATTAACTGTGACAAACTGCATCGGGAAAAGCTCACTGGCATCGCTAGAAGCTGCAGAAACGGAAGGAGAAAGAAACAGGGAGGTGCGCGACCGAGTTACAAGATGCGATGAATCAATGATTGAATCACCAAAGATGAAGGATTTCACGGAGATGTTGAGGGTGATCCATTGCTGGCCATGGAGAATAAAACAAGTCGATCCCGACCTTTACTACGAAAGGTTGGGTTAAGAACAATGCACGGCAGCAGCTCGACGTGACCTTGTATAGGGCGGCAATGGAGAAAGTTTGCGTGGTAGAGAAAACACGGAAGAAGGGTATGGCTAGTGGGTGGGTCCCACATGTCCTATTGAAAAATTTAGAACAAATTAGACGCGCGCTACTCTCTGTTTTGCATCTAAACACTAGTCTCAAGGCTTGAAAATTTTGAGGGGGCTGTCAGCTAAGGATGATCAACTTTTATTATTGCAAGATTTTCATATTGTAAATCTTTTTGAATTATAATTTCTGCAAAATAGGAAACATTTTCTTGAACTGAAAATAAAATTGTTATTTTTCCAGGATTGAAGAACCAAATGTTAATGGTGGACGTAACACTTTAAAGAAACAGATTTCCCTTTTTAAAATGATCAAAGAACACCAAACCTTTTTCATAACCACACCTATTTTATCCAAATGAATTTCAGCTTTTCCGCAGCTCAAAGACCACAACAGATTCTTCCAAAGCTCACAGACACAACAACATTTTTTCACGGGCCACAGCCCAACCAAAAACACTCGAAGTTACCTCATATCAAATCATTTTATCGAATACTGGAGTCGTTATCAGCAGCGTTCCCGGCTTGCTCCCTCCCCGCTTCTTACGAAGAAGCAAAGAAATTTATCCGTGCGTTGGTACATGGAAATGATGCCATCCATGTGTGCATAAATAATTTTGTGTTATTTCGGAAGGAGTATGCAAAACATAATCAATGCCCAATATGTGGTGCATGTCACACCTGTTTTGTAAAGGCAAAACAGATTCCC
>LAPY01007184.1:0-12717 GCA_000970635.1 Eragrostis tef
AACTTCCTCCAGCGCGATTGCCGCGACCAGGACCCCACCATACGGGGCCTCGCGCTCCGCAGCCTCTGCTCCCTCCGCGTCCCGAACCTGGTCGAGTACCTCGTCACGCCGCTCGCTACCGGGCTCAAGGACCCCAGCGCCTATGTCCGGATGATCGCCGCGGTTGGTGCTGCCAAGCTGTATCACATATCCGCCACCGCCTGCCTTGACGCCGACCTCCCGGCTTCGCTCAAAGCGCTCATGCTCTCCGACCCTGATGCACAGGTGTGCTGACTTGCCACAATCTACTTGATGAAAACGCTATGTATACTACTGATTAGTTGTAGTGACTACTACCACAAACTGATCGTGCAACTGTTTAGTGGTCTCTCAAAAATGAAGGGCGTTTTGTTGACTCAACCTGTAACTGGAAGTTCACTGCACAGATGCCAGAATAATGCTGAATTGCTGGTTGAATTTAGTTACAAAAAGATGCTGGGAGCTCACATGCGGTTGCCACCTGCATTGCTGCTTGTTTAACTGAAATTGAAAATATAAACGAAATTGAAAAGGGTCGTCTGTTTTAACCTTGTATTGGTTTTGGTTGCTTGGAATGTTTCAGCTGCTTACCCGTATCATATGTCCTCAGGAAGTTCATCATTATTATATAGTGTGTGGTTCTACATGACATATTTATGTTGTCAGTTGATAGCCTGAGAGATATTGTCCTACATAAAAAGTTCTAGTACATTCTAGTGAACTATTCGTGCAATGCAAAATTACTGCTTAGTGGCAAATATTTTTCTTTCACGGATTCATCTTTCTGAACATAGTAATACCGTTGATGCTGTCTAAACTCAAACAACTCCCTGGATATTGTGATTAGTTTAAGCTGATGCAAGGTTAGCCTCACCAGTTGAAATTGAAGCCTAGTGTTTTCCCAACTGATCCTTTTGAACTTCAAGTGGCATGTTGCAATCTCCCAATTTTTCGCTGTGATTTGAATAGTATTATGCCTTCTGTTCTTGTGTGTGTTTGCTTGGTCCCAAAGTCAATAGGCTATTTCCTACATGATTGATTTATTAAGGAAGAGACATGGTGCAAACTCGTTTCTTTTTAAATTCAGCCAATGATTTTAGAGACGTTAATAACATATGACTTGGGCATTCCCTAAAAAAAACATATGACTTGGGCTGTATTTTGATAGTGTTTCTGCCATGAACATTGGTAATTTTCCATGCCCCCTATATTCTTGCATGCTGGGCTGGGAGTTTGTTGATTAGAGCATGATCTGTAATAAACCCTCCTTGATGGCATTCTATCTCCGTATACAATGGACTGCTGCTATCTGAATCGTTTGTCGCCAGACCATGCTGAATGTGCCTGAATTTTTTATTTGTTTTCATATAATAGTTTGTGGTTTTGTTGCAGAGTGGTATATGAACATTCTTATGAATGATTGAGTTTGAAGTTCACTGCTTGCGCCGCCGTAGAAGCTACTCATTGAATGTTTTTAATTTTCCTTTGCAGCACCAATTATACCGACCGATTGTCATTAATTTCTAGAACATCAAAACTAAATTGCTTAATACAGCTTATATTTATTTTGTGGCTTCCACTATAAATGTCTCTTGTTCCACTGACGTTACATTTACTTGGGCTTTCACTCAGCTGATTAATGTTTGGATGTTATCTTGTGAAAAACCATTCTGACATACAATGCTGCATCATAATTTCCTCTCTGATGTTTCCAGTCTACCTAATAATGCTGATCACATTGGCGAATTCGCAGGTGGTTGCCAATTGCTTGCATGCATTGCAAGAGATCTGGACCCTCGAAGCTGCCAATTCAGAGGCAGCAGCAAGGGAGATAGAGACACTGTATAGCAAGCCAGTGGTATTTTACCTGCTAAATAGGTGAATTTGGGTCTGCCCCCGGAGTTTTTGCTAGCAATGGTCGCTATATGCATTAACTTGAGTTTTCTCATTTTAAATGCAGGATCAAGGAGTTCAGTGAGTGGGCACAATGCACTATTCTTGAGTTGGCTTCAAAGTTCCTACCATCTGACAATAACGAAATTTTTGACATAATGAACCTACTGGAGGATAGACTTCAGCATGCAAATGGAGCCGTTGTTTTGGCAACAATCAAAGTTTTAACTGAAATTGAAAATATAAACGAAATTGAAAAGGGTCGTCTGTTTTAACCTTGTATTGGTTTTGGTTGCTTGGAATGTTTCAGCTGCTTACCCGTATCATATGTCCTCAGGAAGTTCATCATTATTATATAGTGTGTGGTTCTACATGACATATTTATGTTGTCAGTTGATAGCCTGAGAGATATTGTCCTACATAAAAAGTTCTAGTACATTCTAGTGAACTATTCGTGCAATGCAAAATTACTGCTTAGTGGCAAATATTTTTCTTTCACGGATTCATCTTTCTGAACATAGTAATACCGTTGATGCTGTCTAAACTCAAACAACTCCCTGGATATTGTGATTAGTTTAAGCTGATGCAAGGTTAGCCTCACCAGTTGAAATTGAAGCCTAGTGTTTTCCCAACTGATCCTTTTGAACTTCAAGTGGCATGTTGCAATCTCCCAATTTTTCGCTGTGATTTGAATAGTATTATGCCTTCTGTTCTTGTGTGTGTTTGCTTGGTCCCAAAGTCAATAGGCTATTTCCTACATGATTGATTTATTAAGGAAGAGACATGGTGCAAACTCGTTTCTTTTTAAATTCAGCCAATGATTTTAGAGACGTTAATAACATATGACTTGGGCATTCCCTAAAAAAAACATATGACTTGGGCTGTATTTTGATAGTGTTTCTGCCATGAACATTGGTAATTTTCCATGCCCCCTATATTCTTGCATGCTGGGCTGGGAGTTTGTTGATTAGAGCATGATCTGTAATAAACCCTCCTTGATGGCATTCTATCTCCGTATACAATGGACTGCTGCTATCTGAATCGTTTGTCGCCAGACCATGCTGAATGTGCCTGAATTTTTTATTTGTTTTCATATAATAGTTTGTGGTTTTGTTGCAGAGTGGTATATGAACATTCTTATGAATGATTGAGTTTGAAGTTCACTGCTTGCGCCGCCGTAGAAGCTACTCATTGAATGTTTTTAATTTTCCTTTGCAGCACCAATTATACCGACCGATTGTCATTAATTTCTAGAACATCAAAACTAAATTGCTTAATACAGCTTATATTTATTTTGTGGCTTCCACTATAAATGTCTCTTGTTCCACTGACGTTACATTTACTTGGGCTTTCACTCAGCTGATTAATGTTTGGATGTTATCTTGTGAAAAACCATTCTGACATACAATGCTGCATCATAATTTCCTCTCTGATGTTTCCAGTCTACCTAATAATGCTGATCACATTGGCGAATTCGCAGGTGGTTGCCAATTGCTTGCATGCATTGCAAGAGATCTGGACCCTCGAAGCTGCCAATTCAGAGGCAGCAGCAAGGGAGATAGAGACACTGTATAGCAAGCCAGTGGTATTTTACCTGCTAAATAGGTGAATTTGGGTCTGCCCCCGGAGTTTTTGCTAGCAATGGTCGCTATATGCATTAACTTGAGTTTTCTCATTTTAAATGCAGGATCAAGGAGTTCAGTGAGTGGGCACAATGCACTATTCTTGAGTTGGCTTCAAAGTTCCTACCATCTGACAATAACGAAATTTTTGACATAATGAACCTACTGGAGGATAGACTTCAGCATGCAAATGGAGCCGTTGTTTTGGCAACAATCAAAGTTTTCCTCCACTTGACAATGTCTATGACTGATGTTCATCAACAGGTGCACATGCTTTTAGTCACATTATATTGTTAGAGATGTAATTTTCCTCATTTATCGTTATTGTATGAGTGGAAATGTATATACAATAATGGTATGCAATCAGATACACAAAACATGCCATTTTGACATAACTGTTAGCCTTACATTTGCTATTACCCGGAAGTGCTTGTAGTAGTTCCGAGGTCACTTGATTTGTATGGATTTAACATTTTTCATGTTTTAATATTGTTCGTATTCATGCTTCATGCATCTCATCTCTCATTTAGGTTTCATTTTTTCTAATCTCAATTTGAATCCTCCACCTTAGGTTTATGAGCGTCTAAAAGCACCTTTGCTTACTTTGGTGGGTGCTGGGAGTCCCGAACAGTCATATTCTGTGCTATGTCATTTACATCTTCTGGTGATGCGTGCTCCAATGTTGTTTTCTTCCGACTACAAAAGTTTCTACTGCCAATATAGTGAACCTTCATATGTGAAGAAGCTGAAACTTGAGATGTTGACTGCTATTGCGAATGAAAGCAATACCTATGAAATTGGTATGCCAGAATTCAACTTCCAACTTCAATATGTGATGTGATATTACTCCAGTTGTCATTATTTTCTTGAATATCCATATTGTATGTTTTCTTTGACCAGTTACTGAGCTCTGTGAATATGCTGGAAATGTTGATGTACCAATTGCAAGAGAGTCTATCCGGGCCGTTGGAAAAATAGCACTGCAGCAGTATGATGTTAATGCCATTGTTGACAGGCTTCTACAATTTCTTGAAATGGATAAAGATTATGTTACTGCCGAAACTCTTGTGAGTGTTTCAAATGCCAGTTACTGATCCTTGAATCATGGTTTAGGCTTGTAGGGTTGCATTCAATTTGAATCTCCATGTTTCTTATCTAAAGCTATAATACAGGTGTTGGTGAAAGACCTTCTGAGAAAATATCCTCAATGGAGCCACGATTGTATAGCTGTTGTTGGAAATATCAGTAGCAAAAATATTCAGGAACCGAAAGGAAAAGCAGCTCTTATATGGATGTTGGGAGAATATTCACAAGATATGCATGATGCTCCTTACATTCTTGAAGGCCTTGTTGAAAACTGGGACGAAGAACACTCTCCTGAGGTACCAACACCACTAATGCCTTGTTTTGTGCTGTTCATATTTCTTGATAGTTTATTTCTGCCATGTTTTGTGTCACAGTGCACTTCAGTATCCGTTCTCTTACATTTTGCACCAGAATTGAAAAGCATTTAATTGAAATTGTTATCTTTCACAGAGAAAATCTTCTCTATATCTGTGTGCATTAAAAGTTTGTTTTTCACAGTAATTGGATTGCTCTACAACTCACAGTTTTGTTTCCCGTATGCCTACGAGTATCTAATACAAACACTCCAATTTTTTATACATAATGTTCATATACAAGGGTGTCAGTTTTGCTCTTGCTGTCTTATCCTAGTGTCATACATAACATAATGGAGCTAATATGAAAACTAAGCATTGAGAACAATTGAAATGAAAGGTATTGCTTTGTGTACAACTCACTTCGCATTGCACATTAAAATTGAAGATGGCTACGTTACCCTTATTTGAACTTATTACCTTCCAATGACTATCCTGACATCAGGGATTTTGTTTAGAAGTCAACGAGTTTTCATTTTTATATGTCTTGGTTCTAACCATCAGTTGTTATTGAGCTCCAAATAATTTTTCGATTGGTATTTTATTTGCAGGTTCGCTTGCATCTCCTGACTGCAGTAATGAAATGTTTCTTTAAGAGGCCACCAGAGACGCAAAAGGCACTGGGAGCTACATTAGCAGCTGGTATATCTGACACTCACCAGGTCAGGATTGTTTTTGTTTCTACCATAACAGTTGGATATTCATACCATTTCTATGAATGGTTAAAATTTGCTAGCTCAAACTAAACTGCACTTTGTCGCAGGATGTTCATGACAGGGCGCTTTTCTACTACAGGCTTTTGCAATATGATCCTTCTGTAGCAGAACGTGTAGTAAACCCTCCCAAACAAGCTGTCTCTGTATTTGCAGATACACAGAGCAGTGAAATGAAAGATCGGATATTTGATGAGTTCAACAGTCTTTCAGTTGTGTATCAGAAGGTATGCCAGTTTATGTGACCCGACCATTAAAATTATTAAATGAGAACACCATTTTGTCAGATTCTTAGTATCACATTTATGCTAACGCACTATGCTGGAATTCCCACCATTGTCAAATTCAGTTTCCGCCCGTTTATGTTGTAACCTCTTCAAGATCTGTCTTTTTTTTTCATGGCAAAGCTGCTGTCATTATTGATTTAGCATAACAAAGCATGAATGACAAAACGCTGGCTATGATAGATTATTCATCTTTTACAGAACCTAACAGCTAATCTCAATGGTTTAATTTTCTCGAACACGCAAAATCTCAATGATTTAAACTCATGATTAGTTTCAAGCAATGCATGTTTGCAGATAAGGAGCATCATATTGTTTGCAGATATCATAGATAAAAAGGTATTAATGTATTTGTGTATTTTGCAGCCATCCTACATGTTTACAGATAAGGAGCATCGTGGCCCATTTGAGTACTCAGAGGATCTTACAAACTTGACTGTTGGGGCAGAGGATCCAGAAAATGTAATTTCTGCCCAAAGATATCAAGAAAACGATAATGATCTTTTGCTAAGTACTTCAGATAAAGAGGACAGTGGTACAAGAGCAAGCAACGGTTCTTCCACCTCTTCATATAATGCTCCCTCCGATTTGATTAGTTCACAACCACTAGTTGAAACTACACCGATGAATGCCGGTGGACCGACATCTTCGTCACTGTCAAACTTTAGTCTCGATGACCTTCTTGGGCTTGGTGTTACTGAAGCTGCTGCACCTCCACCACCACCAGCACTGACCCTTAATTCGAAGCCTGTGTTAGACCCTGGTACGTTCCAGAGAAAATGGGGCCAGCTGGCATTATCACTGACCCAGGTATGCTACTTTCAGGTTTTTATCCCTGCGTTTTCTGATTACTAGTAGTGCAATACTAGTGACATGACCTATTTACTGAATATTTTGTTGCTGCATTATCAGACTATCAGAAAACAATTACTAATAATGATTTTGCATAATATTAATCTCTGATCAGAGCCTGAAACGAAAGTCCACAGTTATCTAACATATGTGTAGTATCTTTGAATTCATCCTATACAAATGCAGTAGTTAGATAATAGTGCAATGTACTAGTGAAATGGTATGTTTGATGAATATTTTGTTGCCTATCAGACTCTTTATCAGAAAATGATTACTAATATTTTTTCTGCATAATATTGGTCTGTGATGAAGAGTCTGAAATTAGAAGTCCATAGTTATTTAAGTCTAATATATGTATATCTTTGAATTCATCATGCCGTAATTATATAAGTGTGACATTAACTGCACAATGTTCCAAGCTATGATTTTGCCTTATTTTTCATTTTTTTTTTCATGCGTTTCGTTGTATTTCTCAGGAATGTTCGTTAAGTCCACAAGGAGCAGCATCGCTAATGAATCCCCAATCACTCGTCCGCCATATGCAAAGCTGTTCCATTCAATGTATTGCTTCAGGTGGTCAGCCTCCAAACTACAAGTTCTTTTTCTATGCTCAGAAAGATGGGGATACTGCTTTCTTCCTTGTAGAATGTATCATCAACACAGCATCAGCAAAGGCACAGCTCAAAATTAAGGCTGATGATGGGACTGCTGCTGCGGCATTCTCTACTTTGTTCCAGTCGGCCTTGTCCAAATTTGGGCTTTCGTGATCCTGAACTTGCATGACAGTTCTTCAGCATTCCCATTATGTCCAGAGTCTGATGCCTTGGCACTTCGAGTAAGGTTTTTCCGATACACATTTAATCAAACATCAGACAATCAGATGAGTTTGCTGTTTTAACAGCAAAAATACAGTTACTTAGATTGATCAAGGAGACCACTGGAGTTTTGTGGCGGGTTATTTGTGTTCTCTGGGTGAAGAACTTTGGCGTTTGTACATGTCATCTAGAGAAACGGCAGGTGGGTTCAGCTAGGTTGATGATGTTCCTTGTTCCTGAGGTGCATATCACCTCGTTTATTTTGAAGAAATGTAGAAACAACACCATACACCTTTCATGTATGTTATTTTTAGTTGCACAGAGAAATAAAGTTGTTCGTTCAACCATTCAACATCGCTGAGTACATTCTTATATCATAAGCTTGCTACACATAACATGTGTCATGCTATAAAGTGAAGCTGCTTGATATCATGGATTATATTGCGAGCTTACTGCGCATAGCATGTCATGCCATAAGTTGAAGCTGCTTGATATCATGGATTGCCTGTAAAATCATGTTAATTGCAAAGGTACCACAATTTTGTAGAATGCTAGTAGCATAATAATACCCAGAATAAAGCATGAGAATCGCAAGGTCCATGCTCCAGGAAATCAAAGAAATCTGTATTCCACCAAATCACTAAGAACGCTGATTTCAACTTTCAAAACTCAATTACCTATCCACAATCACATGAACACGTACCAATTGTGAATAGCATATATTATATATATATATATATATATATTTAACAGCATACAGTTAATTAGATTGAGCAAGGAGACAACTGGAGTTTTGTGGCAGGTTATTTGTGTTCTCTGGGTGAAGAACTTTGGCGTTTGTACATGCCATCTAGAGAAACGGCAGGATTGTGGGTTTCGGCTAGGTTGATGGTGTTTCTTGTTCTTGAGGCGCATATCACCTCGTTTATTTTGAAGAAATGTAGAAACAACGCATACACCTTTCATGTATGTTATTTTTAGTTGCACAGAGAAATAAAGTTGCTCATTTCAACATCGATTGAGTACATTGTCTTATTATATTGCGAGCTTACTACGCATAGCTTGTCATGCCATAAGTTGAAGCTGCTTGATACTATCATGGATGTTAAATCATGTTCCCTGCAAAGGTAACCCAATCCACCGCAACATGCACGATTCTCGTAAGGTCCATGCTCCAGGAAATCAAATAAATATGTATTCCACCAAATCACCACGATCGCTGATTTCTAACTTCCGAAATTGAATTACCTATCCACAATCACACATGAACCAATTGTGAATAGCATAGCCATAGATACCATTCACATCAAAAATCAGAATGAATTAAGGCCATTGTATGCTAAAACCGGCCAAGTTCCACAATACCACTTAGCAATTCAATCAAAAGATCAACCACAAGCAGCAGGAACATAAGTACAAAATGCGGCCATTCAAACACGAAAATAGTCCATAGCATCAGATTAATAGCAGACCCATATAAGATTCAAGTTTGATCAGTCAGATCTGTAGAAGACACATCCAACAATATAAACTTATTATGCTCATATAGCAAAACCCTCTAAATCCTCACAGAAACATCACGAACTCATCCCCTTCACCGATCCAAGCATCAAAACAACTTCTACCAGCTACGAATTACTAAAGGCACACGGATCGACCGCATCTACGCCTTGCCGGGCAACCGGATCAGAAAGGGGAGAGGAGCTGCGCCATGGAGGGCTTGGGCTCGGAGTTCATGCCGATGACGATGATGAGCGGGATGAAGCCGTAGTGCGCCGCCACCTTGGTCGTCTTCATCGTCCAGGTGGTCCACTCCTTGACGAGCCGCACCGCCGTCGCCGCGGTGGACTGGTCCTCGTCGGCCGCGGAGGGGCCCTTCTTGCCGCCACGGCCGCCCTTCGGCTTAGGCTTCAGCGACGGGCGCGACGCCATGGGGATCGCCTGGTCTCGATTCGACTCGCCGAGCAAAACCCTAGGCTGCGGGGAGGAGGAGGACAGGTTTGGGGATTCTTCTGATGCTGCTGCGTTCGTTGCCGTGCTAATATTGCCTGGTTAGCGGGCCGTTTGCCCACTTTGCATACAAGTTGGAAGGGCTGACGGGCTCCGGAAACCTTTTTTACTGGGCCGGCCTTTATGATATCGGCCTCGATTTGTCGGTATCATTGGGCAGCGCCGCGCTTCTAATCCAATGGATCAATCCTCTCAAAAAAAAAAAATCCAATGGATCAATCGGATTCTTAAAAAAAAATCTAATGGATCAATATCAGTCCCCTTTTGAAACGGAGGACAAGTGAAGAATTTTTAGAGGATTCAAATGAGTAATAGGAAAAAATTTCTATGAATCCTTTTGGAACAAGCTTAAAATTCCTATGGAATGCTTTCTTTAATATTTTTTTAAAAGTAATAAGTCCATCCAATTTGAAGCTTTTATTTGAGTTTATCTCTAAATTCACGTGCGTTTTCTGCGTTGCATCTAAACACATGGATTGAAGTTTTCCTCTGTTTTCAATTATGGCAATATTGCACTTCATAGCCACCTCTAATATTGGGTTATGTCAATGCCTGCGTTTCAAAGGGGACCGTAATGTGTGGAGTTAATTAGACGAGTACATCCTAGCACGTTTTTTTTTTTGCGGTGGGAACATCCTAGCACGTTGTAGTCTGCAAGACTTGCAAATGTTCATCTGTTCACCGTTAGCCATCATGAATTCACGATTCACGAGTGTATTGTATACCAAAGAAAAAGGAATCACGTGTGAACTTACAAATCAGGAATCACAATAAAGTATTGTTGTGTATCAACTATCAACTGAAGATTTTTGCTTGGACAGTTAAGTCTATTTCTTTTTTTAAAAAAGACAGTTAAAGTCTATTCTTCTGCTACGGCCTAGGGGAAGAACATAGGATCATACTACCACAACCACTAGGTAATTTGGAGCTTGAGTCATGCTCGTACTGCCCAGTCGTATGTTATGATGACCAGTTGACCACCCTAGTCATGTCACTTTGGTGGGTCTCATTATTCAACTGAAGTGAACATCTAATGGTACCTCAAACAAAGAAAGATTCGGAAGCAGCACAACTACCGCGACCGACGAGACTGACGATTACATGCATGCATCTGCACCAAACCGGGAGTCGTGAAAGAGAGGTGAGCGGAATGACGCCAAAATTAGCACAGTGGGCGCACGAGCGCGCACATATGCACCCGTACACATCCGCCTTTCGGCACGATACGAGCGCTGTCTTGGGCCGAACCGACAGGGGATCGACACGCCGGGAACACGCATCAAAATCGCAGGGAATTAGCGCACGCGCGCGCACGGGACGGGACCGCCGGCGCAACCACATCCCGCGCCGCGCGCCCTGCTGCCGAGCCGTTCGAGTGCCGACGGCCACGTCCCGTCCCGTCACACCGCCGCCCCGCATGCGGAAATATACTAGGCCAAGCACGCATCGCCATCGCCAAATCCCCCGCGCATCCACGCCTCCTCCGCCGAGCATCGTACTATCGCGGCGCGCCACAAAGCGCCCGCGCTTTCACACACCTACTTCCTTCCTTCACATCATCGGCCGCGTCGTCCACGAGGCCTTTTTTTTTTTTTTTTTTTTTCCGACACGGTGGGCTCCGGTTCGGGCGAGGCGCCGCGGCCCGCAGGTTCCCCGTCGGGTTTGGGCCCCGTTTGGACGGGCAAAGCAAACCAAATGACAGCGAGGTCCGGGCCGTCCGTCCTGAGTCCTGACCCCCGCGGCGACGGGACAGCCGTGCGGCCAGGGAGGGAGGGAGGGAGCTTTGTATTGTACCGTGCGTACCGGGCGGGCGCCACCGCCGCACGTACGCTAGCTACTCGCGTGGTGTGACGCGGCACCAGCTGCTATTCGCTGCCTCTCTCCTCTCTCTCGCGCGCGCCGGGGACCGGGCGCCGGCCGGCCGGGCAACGTGAGCCGTGGCCGCTCCAGCTTTCGTACTACGTGGCCCGCGCCGGCCGTTCCTTCTCAAATCGGGGTTGCTTGTTCCGGTCGCCTTCTCCGCGAGAGATCTCCTGAACATTTCCTCGTTTTTGCACTCCGGAAAAGCATAAACAGTTTTGGCGCGTGCGTTCCGTTCCTCAGTTCTATATATGCAACACAAACAAAAAGAAAATATCTTTATGTGCTTTGGGGCGATCTGAACGCTTTGCAAAATATGCCTAGTATAAAGCACCGCAAAACTTGCTAGTCTTTTTATGATAAAAAAAAACTTGCGAGTCTTTATTAATTAGTTATGTGCTTTGGGCGATCTGAACGCTGCAAAATATGCCCACAGTATAAAGCACGGCGAAACTAGTTTGGCCGCAACAGTACGCAACGTATGTATGGCGCACGTGATACTGAGAGTGATTACGGTACGTCCCTATTCCAACGAACTACTGTCATCAAGTTGCGTGTCTGTATGTGAACCTTAAAATTAAGCTGTACTCGTATTGCACGTGTCTGTACGTGACTAATGAAAGAGTTTCCACGGTACTATGCAAACAGATTCAAACTTGACAAAGCTTCTTGGCGCGGCTGTATGGTTCGCAGTGGCCAATGCATGGTAGCTATATATCCAACGAGAGATCAACAATGAAAAACCTGCCTCTCTTCTGAAATACTAAGGGGGGCTAGTTTGCTATAGGGTTAGCTTGGTTTGGACCCTGGGAAACTTGCCTGGCTCAGGCAGCGCTCCCAGGCGTCCAATTTCGGGTGCCAGCGGCCAGCAGCGCTGCCTAGCAGGTCTCCAAGCAGACACGTCCTATGTGCCCTGAAAAACTTGCCTGAGTCAGGCCAGGAAACAAGCCAAACAGGTTCTAACTGTTTTAGGAATCTCACCGGTCAAATTTCCTATTTTGATCATCAACAATTCAGACATATCATAAGTAGTATACAGACTGATTGCTACCAAATTTTATTATAAAATGAGTTTATAATACATGCACTCTCCGGTTGATTTTTTTTTTCTTTCAAAATTTTCTATGTGAATCCCTTTAGGTTACTTGTTGCCATAAAAAAGTTGAGAGTACGTGTCGGTGTTATGAAACCGGCCGACAAGTAAAATTTGT
>LAPY01007185.1:2202-12713 GCA_000970635.1 Eragrostis tef
CCTCTACTAAAACGTGCATAACTCTCTGCACAGAGCATCAATGGACTTGCCGTTTGTTGCATCTGAAAGTAGACTTGATAAGCTTTCTATCCATATATAACACTTGGGGTGAAACCTCTCAGAATGATACAGAACTCGACGTGAAGTTGAACATCAGAATCTGGACAGCAGCACGTCAACCCTCATCTTGCTCCCCTTGGACTTCAAGTGGCTGATCCGTTCTTGACATGTGCTTCAAACCTGAGAATAAGTAATGAACCTCCATTAGGTAGTACATGGTTCTTAGGAGAGACATGTTCACAATCATTAAGGAAAAGATTCACCTCATGTTGTAGTTGTTTCTTTCTTGCCCGAGTTAATGGCCCCTTGTAGCCAATAGCGTCTGATTCAGTATGTTCATCATTGATCAATGGGTGTTCATGAGGGATGCCCTCATCAGTACTGGTCCTGCGTCTTCGAGATCTCTGGCCACCGAATGGATTTGAGTGGCTCCGACAGCTGCTTCCATCAGCTGGGATAACTCCAAGCTCTCGGACTCCAGTGCATAGCATTGCTTGACGTCTGCCCGGAGTGTGATGACTCCATTGGGCACTGGCATCTTGAGCACTACGTAGATGTAGTTTTGTATGGCCATAAACTTGACCAGAGCGGGTCTTCTGATGATGGCGTGGTATGCCGAATCAAAATCAGTCACCTGGAAAGTGATAAACTCCTTACAGTAGTTCTCAGGTTCATCAAATATCATGGGCAGAGTAATCTATCCGAGTGGTAGAGATGAAGAACCCGGTATTACACCATGAAACGGGGCGTAGCTGGGCTGGATCTCCGACCTGGAGATTCCCATGTCATCCAAGGTCTTGATGAAGAGGATGTCGAGTCCGCTGCCTCCATCTATCATCACCTTGGAGAGCCGAGTGTTGTGGAGGATCGGAGCTAGTATCAAAGGATACCTCCCTGGTCGGGGTATGTAGTCAGGGTGGTCTCTGCGATCAAAGGTTATAGGAACCTTGGACCACTTGACGTACTGTAGGATCTCCGTGACCATGTTGACTTCTCGGAAAGTCAGCATCTGCTTCCTTCTCAATTCGTACACCTCCGGGCCACCGAATATGGTCAGTGTCTGGCGGGGGTGTTGGTACCCACCGTCCTTGTCGTGGTCGTCATCCCCCTTCTTCTTCTGCCGATCATACCTATTCTTGCCCTTTCTGTAGCTGATCAAGGCTTAAAACTTGTAGGAGTCGCACAACTTGTGTGGCTTGGCCGCATCCGGATGGTAGTGGCATGGCTTGTCAAGCATGTCTTCAAACTCGTCTGTCCTCTGGGGACGTCTTAGTCGACTGCTTTCGGTAGCTACTACCAGAGCGTCATTCTTGCGCTTGCGGTCCCGTGGTCTTGAGGACTCCGGTTCCTCCTTCTGGCTCTGGCGACGCTCCTATCGACGTTGGTAGCCTTCTTTGGCATTCTCTACCTAGTAGTCTTCGCCTCCAGAATAGCTGTTAGCGATGCTCAGCATATGTGCAGCCGAGGATGGGCGCTTGCGTCCCAGCTTCTCCACGAGCTCTCTCCGAGTGCAACCTTCCTTGAAAGCCTTGATGACTTCATGATCAGGGATGTCGGGGATCCCATTCCTCTTTTGAGTGAAGCGCTAGATGTAGTCGCGCAGATTCTCTCCCTCTTGCTGTTTAACCCAATGTAGGTCATACTCGGTTGGCAAGCGGTCAGCCATAGCCTTGAATCGACCGATGAACTGGTCACACAGGCCTTCCCAAGAGTGGAAACTGTTGGAAGAGAGATTGGTCAACCATCTTCTGAGGGAGTCAGAGAGAACCACGGGCAGGTAATTTGCGAGAACGTTGTCGTCACCACCGGCCGCGTATACAGCTATGGAGTACATGCTCAACCACTCTTCTGGGTCAGTGGTGCCGTTGTACTTTTTGATGCCGACTGGTTTGAAGTTCTTGGGCCAAGGGTCTGAGAGTCGGAGGTCCCTGGACAGACACCTTAGTCCCCGGAATCTGCTTGAGTTGCCCGCGTGGTAATCCGAGTCGGACGTTAGTTGATGGTTGTCTTGGTGATGTCGTCGGTGTCGCTCTTCGCGGTGTGGCCTCCTTTCTCGGTCATCGCGCGAACGCCGGTCATCCTGCCCATGTGGGCATTCTTCCCGTTGGCGCTCTTGATCACGGTGCCTGTTGCAGTGATGAGGGTTCTGGTCTTCATCTTCCTCGCCTGATGACTGGCCTTCTCCCCGAGGGAAGGTTAGACGGTCATGTACAGATCACCGGGGTTCCGAGCGTTGTCGGTCATCTCTATTTCGGTGCCGAGTTGGCTGCCCGATTCTGGCCAAGACACTCGGACTCCGCTCCTGACGACGAACATCACATCTCCCTTGACGCTCCACCTCGTCTGGTTCCTCTGACGAGTCTTGGGAGGGTGTTTTTCTGGGCGAACGAGACTGTCCCTGGGTGATGGGAGCGTTTTCACGCGGGAGGCCCGCTTGGCGGGGCCGCGTTGATGAGGAGTGTGACTGCTTGATGTGCAGCCGCAGCTGTCATAGCTTTGACCTTCTGAATCATTGGAGTCAGAGTTGTGTCGACGGAGACTAATGCTTCCATTTGCTCCAGGAGTGTGGCGATGCCGATCGCATTGTCTTGCGGGGTGGTGAAGACTTTGTGGTCGCCGAATTCTTCTGTCAGGTTACGGTAGAGCGAGTTCCCTCCAGCCCCCGTGACGTTACGGACGTCTCCAGTGCCTGGCGTTGGTGTACCGCCTGCCGTGGCTCCAGCTACTAGTGCGGCAGTGGCTGTGCCAGCATCAGATGTTTTTGCCATGAAGCACTCGGAAGACGGTATGCCGCCAAGCGAAGTGCTCTCCCAAGTCAGCGTGCGAAGCTCAGGCCCGATGGGGTAGTCTCCGGGTAAGTCGGTCTCAAGAGATCCGAGTTTCCCGGGTGATGGATCTGTGGTGCTTTTGAAGATCTCGCCATGATGATCCCCGAAAGTTGCCGCACCATTACGTAGCTCGAACAGAAACCGAAGCGAGCCTCGAGTTGAACTTGGTTTTGCAGATCCCATCTTGCCTTGGAGGTCATCGGAGACGGCCGCGTGGTTATGTAGCCCCATCAGAAACCGACGAGGGCCTTGAGTTAAACTCAGTGTTGGAGATCCGATCTGGGCCGCCTCCTTATTCGACTCGGTCTCGGCGGAGTTCATGCCTAAACCTGCCCGAGAAGGTGCCGGCCGGCTGGGGTTCGAAACCGCTGAGTCGGCCAACTGCGGTTCGCTGTTTGTGTCAGTGACAAAGCTCAGGCTCCCGAAGGAGATCTGGTCACCGGCGGTGAACTTGTTGATGATATTGTTGGCCATCGAGTTCGACGAGGTGGATCCCGAAGCTGCTCCTACCTGGCATGCCACTGGCGAGGTTTTAGGCCTCGATAGTTATTTGTGTGGTTGCTTAAGGATCAAGAACACGATGGTACGCAAGACGCCATGGATTATCCTGGTTCGGGCCGCAAGATGCGTAACACCCTACGTCCAGCATTGATATGGTATTATGTGAGAGGGTTTTCTGTAGGATCCCTAGCCTCCTTATATAGTCAGGGGTCTAGGGTTACATGGAGTCTAACCTAGTCGGTTACATCATTGTTTGCCTTGTAGTAAAAGTCCAACTAAGAATATTATGGGCCGAGTGACCCAACCAACCTCAAGTCTGTTGGGCCACCCGGGCCTAATTGAAGCCGTCCGACTATCCGTATCTGAAGTACTCGGCCTTGTTGAATCTAGAGGATACCTGGGTTCTCATTACTTCGACAAAAAGCAAGGAGACCTTAGAAAATCTCGAGAGCTCAAATGTTGCTCTTCAAGAAAAACATAGTGGGCTAGTTAAGGCCCGTAAGAATATTGAAGTGCAATTTGATGCTCTTAGGTCTAACTCCTCAAAGCCTTCAAAGAATGCCTCTCCATCAACCGGTGCCTCCAGAAGTAAAGCTTGTGCAAAATGCTATAATGTTGATCTTAATGCTTATGCTAACCATAAGAAAGAGGTGAAGCTTTTGAAAGGGCAAGTCAAGAGGATGAATGTCATCATTAATAGAGGTATGATAGGTGAAGGTGAAGGAGAAAAGGAAAAGGGATTCAAGATGGCAAGAGATGGTTTTGATAGGCTTCAACCTATCACCATTTATGGTGGTGAGCTTTGTGATGAGAAAGACTCAAGCTTCATCATCAAGGATACCCGTGTTCCACCTTATGTTTTGGGTGAGCAAGAAGTCCTCAAGGTGAAAGGGGGATTAAGGAAAGTGAACAAGGTTGAACAAGTCAAGACCACAAGTGTTATGAGGAACAAGAGTGAAGCACCAAAAGAGAAGAAGAAAGAGCATGCCTCACAAGACACCTTTTATGCCTATTACATGCTTACTAGAAATTCTTATGGCAAAGTTGTTGCTAAATATGTCGGCCCCTGCGCACACAACATCATGATCAAAAGATGTGTGCGGGTGCCAAAGATGCTTGTTACTAATGCTCAAGGACCCAAATTCCTTTGGGTACCTAAAAACAAAGCTTTTTTTTTTGTAGGCATATTCCTCCGGTGGAACAAGTTGGGTGCTTGATAGTGGATGTACAAGTCATATGACCGGAGAGAAGAAAATGTTCGAGTCACTTGAAGAGAACACAACCGAATGATGGTAAAGGTGGAGTACTTGGTATGGGTAAAATTGCTCTCACTCCCGAGTATTCTGTTTCTAAAGGATCTGGATTGAGTGATGACCATGCAAGAGGAGTTGAACAACTTTCAAAGAAATCAAGTGTGGGAGTTAGTGGAAAGACCAAAGCAAAATGTTGTGGGCACCAAATGGGTGTTTGGCAACAAGCAAGATGAGTATGGTGTGGTGACAAGAAACAAGGCACGACTTGTTGCTAAAGGCTACTCACAAGTTGAAGGTTTGGATTTTGGTATATTATTTGCTTTTGCTGCTCACCATGATTTTAAGCTACACCAAATGGATGCGAAAAGTGCCTTTCTCAATGGGCCAATCAATGAAGAGGTGTATGTGGAGCAACAACCATGTTTTTAAACTCCACAAGGCGCTCTATGGGCTAAAACAAGCACCTAGAGCATGGTATGAATGCCTTAGGGGATATCTTATTGCAAATCGGTTCGTAATTGGCAAAGTTGATCCTACTCTCTTCACAAAGAAAATTGATAATGATATCTTTGTATGCCAAGAGTATGTCGATGACATTATATTTGGTTCTACTAATCAAGAATTTTGTGAAGCATTTAGCAAGATCATGATCAAGAAGTTCGAGATGTCCATGATGGGGGAGTTGAAGTTCTTTCTAGGTTTTCCAGTTAAGCAACTCTAAGAAGGCACGTTCATATGTCAAGCCAAGTACAATCAAGATATGCTCAAGAAGTTTGACATGGACAAAGCCAAGCCAATTAAGACCCCAATGAAGACAAAGGGACATCTTGATCTAGATCCAAAAGGCGTGCCCGTGGATCAAAAGTTATATCGTTCCATGATAGGATCATTGCTTTACCTTTGTGCATCTAGGCCTGATATTATGCTTAGTGTGTGCATGTGTGCAAGATTTCAATCCGCTCCTAAGGAGAGCCACATGGTGTCAACCTAACCTAGGGTTTTGGTATCCAAAGGGCGCCAAGTTCAAGTTAGTTGGCTATTTCGATGCCCATTGCATCGGATGTAAGGTGGATAGGAAGAGCACATCCGGGACTTGCCAATTTTTGGGAAGGTCCCTAGTGTCATGGTCATCGAAGAAACAAAATTCCGTTGCCCTTTCCACCACCGAAGCGGAGTATGTCTCAGCCGGAGGATGTTGTGCGCAACTACTTTGGATGCGGCAAACTCTAAAGGATTTTGGTTACACTATGAAGAAAATTCCTCTCCTATGTGATAATGAGAGTGCCATAGCCATCGCACATAACCCCACTGACCACAAAAGAACCAAACACATAGATATCTGGCACCACTTTTTGAGAGATCATGCTATCAAAGGGGATATAACGATAAGCTATATAAGAACTGATGCCCAACTTGCCGATATATTCACCAAGCCTGATGAGGACATCACTCCATTGGATACGATTGACACACCTCCACTGGACATTCAAGGAGTAATCACTAGAGCTCGCGCTTGACAATTGAATTTAGAGGTGAACTCGTTCTTAAGTAAAGCATTAGATGCGAATGTTGAGAATACTATACTATCTGTCGGCGTTGGGAAATCTGGCCTACGAGTAAATTTAGACTACACGCTTTTGGCGGGTGTTTGAGTTAGAGAAAACAGAGGGGAACAACACAAGGGTTTATCCTGGTTCAGGCAATCAATGCCCTACGTCCAGCAGTGGGTTCGGTTTGTGTTGCTCGTAGTAGGGGTTACAAGCTTTGTGATAGAGGGAAAGATCCCAAGTCTCTAAGTGTTGTGCGTGTGTGTTTGCCCTCACCGGTGTTGCGAGAGCGAAGAGGATGAGAGTGTGCTCGCTCTAGTTCCTGCGACTGAGATGGCTGCTAGATTTTGTTTGTGAGCTCCCTTTGGTTGGTGGGCCAACCCTCCCTTTTATACTCTAGCGAGGATTGACCGTTTACAGTCTTGGGACTGAAGAAATCTAAGGGGAAAAAAGAAGAAAAAATCTGAAGGAATTAAAGGTAGATGGCTCACTGTCGCTCGGCCGCCCTTTTCGACTCCTTCTCCTCCGGTCGGTGTTGATGATAGCTGCTGCAAAGTCTGCAGCGGCGGGGATGTCCATGTCCTGTTTACGTACTATTACGATCCTGTGGAGTTACAGCTAATACTGTTCGAGTTACGGCCTCAACTGTGCGACGTGGGGAAATGGCGCGGCGGTGGTCAAAAATCTCCTCCGCGACGTGCAAGACAGCAGCTTACGATCCCACTTGCGCGCTCAATAAATGCAGCTCATCTACCGCGCCATATCTTGCTCGGATGAGGCGGAGTCCTGCCCTGCGCTCGGGATTCTACCATCGGCCGTGAGTGTTCGGGTTCTGATTGCCCCTTAGTTCGGGGATAAGGCATGGGTGAAACATGGGTCCCTCTTCGATGTTGTGAAGGAACTGCGGCAAAGGGGCGTCACAGCCATTGGCTGCCTTGCGCTCTGCTACAAGCGCCCAGTGCTTCCCCTCATGAGTCGAAAGCTCCGTCTGTGGGAGATGGTGCCCGGGGCGAATCTGACGGGCACCGTCATGGAGGGGGTCGGAGAGATGCCCAACTCCGAGTTGGGGAAAGTGATGTGACAGGCTTGCGGCAAGGGTAACCTCACCTTCGAGGGGGAGAGGTTCTTGTACCCCTTCCCGGTCATCCTCCTGCAATTCCCGAGCCCTTGAAACGAGCGGTCGGGCTTGGAACCACGGTCCTTCACTCGTCGCCTTGAAACAGCAGTGTGTGCATTGAGAGGTCGGAGCACGGGTCTTTGGTACGAGAAGTCGGACACGACCCTTGCGAAATTGCGTTGTTTTCGCAAGGGTGTCATTTTCGTCATTCCTCCGACCAGTGTGGTGGACGCCGCATGTATGGGCGTTCACGCTCGTTCTCGTACCCTTGGTTGGCTGTCATTTTCTCGATCAATTCTTTAGCCGCTGGGATGGTGACAGAGGTGAATGCACCTCCAGCTTCAGCGTCGAGGTGCTCTTGATAGTTCTGTATAGACGCTTTGAATGCGCAACCACTCCTCCATGCCATGGTGCGGGCAAGCGAGAAGATAATCTTGGAAGCGATCCCATGCTTCCGAAAGATTTTCTTCCATGAGCTACGTGAAGCGATCCCATGCTTCCGAAGTGCATTGGTCTTCCTGGGAGGGAAGAACTCATTGAGGAATGCATCAGAATCTTTCTTCCAATCCGTCACCACGTAGGGAGCGAGTGCGTAGTACCATTGCTTCGCCCTCCCCAATAGTGAGAATGGAAAAAGGGAAGGCGGATCTCGTTAATGGACATATCCTTGATATTGAGTGCGCCACTAACATCGAGGACGTTTTGGAGGTGTACGTTGGCATCCTCCGAAGCTTTTCCGCAGAAGGGGTTGCCATTCACCATGCTGACCAATTCGCACCATTTGCCGCATTCTTGGCTGCAGGAAAGTTGTTGCTGCTTGGAACTGAGTGCTCGCGGATCGTCTTGTTGGCCATGCTGTTGGCGGGTCGAGTTGGTGGAAGAGTACGACCGTCAGGTTCGACGCTCGAAGAACCGACCTCAGGCAATGCCAGTGGGCGAGTTGGATATTTGAGCCTTTGGCAAACTCATCTAAAAATCTGCTTGGAGATCTAGATGTAGTTCTCCAGAAGCGAGAAATCGGACATGCACGTCTTGTTCGTTCAAACACAATAGCAAGAACGAAAATGGTAAGCCCGCAAAGGATAGCGGTAAACGTGCAGCAAGTTTCTATGAAGAACAATATCTTTAGCCTATTGCTTGCCCACCAACGGCGCCAGAAATGCTTGTTGACGGTAGCTATGCTCAATTATTTGATTCAAGTTAAACTGCAAGCGCACGGTGTAACCTTGCAGCATTTCACCTCAGAGTTTTCCGGGGTATCGAATTTCCTTAGTGATCCAGGACACTTCACTGGGATTTGCACAAAACCCAGATTCTGCTTTATCTGCAATGCTTGTACCCATCCTACTAGTGCTTGCCCAGATGCAAGCAAATCGCATCCATGTGCTACATACTTTGCCAGTGCTAGCAAAGGTCTGGGGTTCTATCACATTGAGATTGATGAATCGGAAGAAGATGGTAGAACAATGCAAGAAAAAGCTGAAGATCTGAAAAGAATGCACAACCTGGAGAAACCTGCCAAATTAGGTAACTAATTTGCTATCCTTTCTAATAATGCTCTTCTTGAGAAGGCTGAAAAAATAGGAGTTAACTTGGGTGACTCAGTAGATGAAAGGATAGACAACGTGCAAATCATTGTTAACAATGAAATTATTAGAGTCAATGATTTTGTAGACCAAAACCCTGAGGTTCTGCTCCCTACAGCAGTTGGTTAAAATTCTGAAAAGGTAGGTTTTGTTGATAACTCCAATCTAGATAAACAGAATGAAAAAAAAACCTCTAGAGGAGGTCCCACAAAGTCAGGATGATGCAGGTTGGACTGCTGTAATTAAAAAGAAAAGGTCGAAAAAACAAACAGATAGGACCTTTTTGGAATGTTAGGGGCCTGAATATGGCTGGAAGAATGCAAAAACTAGCAAATTTCATTAGAAATCACAATTTAGACTTTGTGAGTTTGCAAGGAACCGCTGGGGGTATTCTAGTAGGAAAGATGTTTTTGAGTTCATTTCCCATCAATTACATAAGTATTCTGTTTGTGTTTGGCTGAAAAGAAGAAAAGATAATGTAACTTGGAGATTAGTAGTAGTTTATGGATCAGCTTATGATGAACATAAACAAGAGTTCATTGATGAACTCCATAGTGTTATGGACTCATGGGATGGTCCAACCCTGGTAGGGGGCGATTTTAACCCATTGGACTTTCTGTTTTAATGACTGGGTCAACAGACATTGGCTCATTGAGTTTAAAATATCAGGAAGGAGATACACTTGGGCCAATAACCAAGATAACTTGATTATGGCCTCCATAGATAAAGTTTTTGCCACCACACCACACATTGGGAAAGCACCTACCCTCTCTCTGTTGTCAAGGCCCTGCCTAAGCAGGGAAGTGATCACACACCTATAATAATTGACACAGGAGAGAATAGAGAGGGAACCGAAAAATTATTTCGCTTTGAAAAATGGTGGTTAGAAGAAGCAGATTTTGAAAACTTAGTAACACAAGTTTGCAACAGTCCTTGCACTGAAACAAATCCTATGGATATCTGGCAAAGTAAACTTAGGCTCTTGAGGAAAAAGATTAAGGGCTTAAAAATAAATCCAAGAAAGAGCTGATCTTAGATTATGATATCCTAGATAGGTTCTCTGAGACTGATCAGTTAACTGATCAGGTCAGAGATAGAATGAGAGAGGTAGTTAGGGAATTAGATAAGATCTGATTAACTTCAGAGGCATACAGCCTGTGTTTGTGTCATCCATTTGGGATCTTAAGATCCCTACCCAAATCCATATTTTTTTGTGGCTGTTGTCGAATAACAAAACCTTAACTCGTGATAATCTTGCTAAGAGAAGGGAAGTGACTGATAAAACCTGTCTTTTCTGTACAGAACAGGAAAATGTAAACCATCTTTTCTTTGATTGCATAGTAGCAAAGCAAGTCTGGCTATTCGTTTCTGAATTATGTGGTCAACAGATTGGAGCAGATTATGAATCAATTGCACGCTGGTGGATTAGTAACAAAAAGAATGCAGTGTTGAATATGATCAGCTCTGCAGCTTTGTGGTGTATCTGGAACTTACGAAATGTGTTGTGCTTTCAGGAGAAGACATGGACTGTGATGAAGGAGCTATGGAGGAGATTGCTGGAGACGTTGAGAACCTGGGGAAAGAGCTGCAAAGAGGAGCTGAAAGGAAGACTGGACGAG
>LAPY01007187.1:0-12697 GCA_000970635.1 Eragrostis tef
GATTCTTTTTAATCGTGGTTTGTGTGGAGAAGGCTATTTACAGGAGTGAGAATGTGAGATGCCGGACACACGGTGAGGGAAGGGAGGAGGAAGATAGTAGGTCCAGGGAAGGATAACATAAGAAAGGATAACATAAGATCCTACGGTCATGGATTGTTAAGCATGTAAATTAACGACCAGATGTTTTGCTTTTTTTCTGGTAATTTCTAAAATTTACCTCTAATTAATGTGAAGGCACCGAAAGAAGCCTCCAATTAGTAAATATAAGATATAAAGATAGAGAGCTGGTCGATCGATCTTTAATTCAGTCTGCTACTACTCTTGTGCAGGGGCATATTATTTCTTTCTACGCAGCCCAATGTGGCGAGGACATGGTATAGCAATTAGCAAGCCATGGCAGGCACCGCACTTAGATCTGGTCCTTCTACTCAAATGTCTTGGTGACGTGGTGTGCTACCAGGCGCTATAGTTAACTAGTGAGGCATTATTCAAAGTTCGCCACTGCTACACTTAACTTTGAAGAATTCTGACCAACTATATCCTGAACAACCAAGTAGCACGCTAAAATGGTGAAATTAAAGGCTCCTAGCAAGTGGCCAGTGCCAAAATGACATCTATTTATGAACGAAAGGAGTAGTAGCTAGCATGCGTGGTCCTTACTAATATAATTTTTCTCTCTTCCAGATTTATTCATGCTAACCAATTCTCCAACGTATGGGTTATAGATAGGACAGGGTAATCCGGTAGCTATGGTGACAATCCTCCAAACAGTCAAAGAAATTGAAGAATAAATATTTGATTGTCTCATTAATTGCTATTGCTGAAACAACACTCTTGACTTCCACTCTAATTGCATTTTGCAAGATTATCTTTTGTGAGAATTACACCCTTTTTAGAGGTACCACAGGAAAATCTTGATTTTAGGAAAATTTTTAATTTCCATATCAATTTATGAGAGAAACGAGTATTAAGGTCCATCATGTATGTATACATGGATCGGAAAGTATATTGTCCATTCTTAGTGAGACTCCAAATGAAGTTGTCCCTCTCATTAGATAAATTGACTCGGTTGCTACAGTTACCTGCAAGCAATATAATACTAATTTAGTCTGATCACGAAGCAAATCACTGTGTTCTGCTTGTGTGCATCATAGAGAAATTAAATATCATATTAATGACTCAAAATATTTAGTGTGAATCGAATACCCTGTAGTACCCCCCATCAGTCGTTCAAACCTTATTTGCATGCACGTCCAGGCAAGATCATGAAGAAAAAAATTAAGTGGAATCATCATAAATTCGAAACTGAAAGTTAAGGGCGGAATACCGTATTGCAGGCCTACATAGATTGGCCCGTCGGTGGTTGCACATGGCCTATAGGTCGAGGTGACTCCATGTGTACGTGATGTATCCCCAGTCCGACCAAACATGGAAGCAAGAATTTTCGGTTTGGAAGATCTCCATGAGGCGACGTCAAGCTGAAGCTTCCATGTCCTTCGTCACCTAAATACGCACCCAAAAAACACACGAATTAACCACGACTTGCCAGGTACCAAGTGCTCCAGTATCCTTAATTGCCTCGAGTTGCAGATGCGGCAGGACTCATGCAACTGCTGCCCTTCCTGCCCCCCTCTCTGGTCTCTGCTATGGTGGTCGAGCGGTGAATTGGTGATGGACAAACAATCGAGGCAGTAGTAAAACAATGCGTCAACATCAAGCAAAACTTTAGCTTTCATACCAGGAAAAGGGAACTCGATCCAAAGTGCAGATGAATGGGAAAGAGAGTCGGAGCTATCTACAATACGTGTGAGGAAGGGAGGAAGAAGACAACAGATCGATTCTTTTTAATCGTGGTTTGTGTGGAGAAGGCTATTTACAGGAGTGAGAATGTGAGATGCCGGACACACGGTGAGGGAAGGGAGGAGGAAGATAGTAGGTCCAGGGAAGGATAACATAAGAAAGGATAACATAAGATCCTACGGTCATGGATTGTTAAGCATGTAAATTAACGACCAGATGTTTTGCTTTTTTTCTGGTAATTTCTAAAATTTACCTCTAATTAATGTGAAGGCACCGAAAGAAGCCTCCAATTAGTAAATATAAGATATAAAGATAGAGAGCTGGTCGATCGATCTTTAATTCAGTCTGCTACTACTCTTGTGCAGGGGCATATTATTTCTTTCTACGCAGCCCAATGTGGCGAGGACATGGTATAGCAATTAGCAAGCCATGGCAGGCACCGCACTTAGATCTGGTCCTTCTACTCAAATGTCTTGGTGACGTGGTGTGCTACCAGGCGCTATAGTTAACTAGTGAGGCATTATTCAAAGTTCGCCACTGCTACACTTAACTTTGAAGAATTCTGACCAACTATATCCTGAACAACCAAGTAGCACGCTAAAATGGTGAAATTAAAGGCTCCTAGCAAGTGGCCAGTGCCAAAATGACATCTATTTATGAACGAAAGGAGTAGTAGCTAGCATGCGTGGTCCTTACTAATATAATTTTTCTCTCTTCCAGATTTATTCATGCTAACCAATTCTCCAACGTATGGGTTATAGATAGGACAGGGTAATCCGGTAGCTATGGTGACAATCCTCCAAACAGTCAAAGAAATTGAAGAATAAATATTTGATTGTCTCATTAATTGCTATTGCTGAAACAACACTCTTGACTTCCACTCTAATTGCATTTTGCAAGATTATCTTTTGTGAGAATTACACCCTTTTTAGAGGTACCACAGGAAAATCTTGATTTTAGGAAAATTTTTAATTTCCATATCAATTTATGAGAGAAACGAGTATTAAGGTCCATCATGTATGTATACATGGATCGGAAAGTATATTGTCCATTCTTAGTGAGACTCCAAATGAAGTTGTCCCTCTCATTAGATAAATTGACTTGAGCAATCTTGGCTACCAGATTATGCCAATTGGTGAGATTATCTCCCAGTAATGCCAATTGAATTCTTCACTATATTCACTTGATGTTATTATTGGGGTTACCATTTTTTTTCTTTTGTGGCATGGTTGATGTTGCTACTGGGGAAGTTTGATCTCGCCTGGAACATGCTCAAAATCGCAATACTTATGGCGAGCTACTACTTAACTTTTTCTACTTCTCAGTTCTCACATTACCCGATTGTTGGTACCACCCGATTGTTTGTAACTCTGCAGACCTGACCATTGAACAAGTTGCCATGCAATAGTACGACCCAGAATCCATGTCGAATGTGCAGGGGCATCAGTTGCCTGAAGGTGCATCAATTTTTGCAGCAGAGAAGAAGAAGATCATTTTTGCCTCTAGTCTGCAGAAAGCACCCGGAAAACCCATCTTCGTCCACCTCGCGCCGCCGCCGCAGTCACGTTTATTTTATTTATTAGATATTATTTTATGCTAACCAATTTAATTCCTTAAAGGGAAAGGTTGGATTCGAATAAAACTTTTAACTAAAAAGGGATAGATTTCGCATACACTTATCCCCCAAGCAAGCTCAGGAGTTCAGGTGGATCATCGCCATTTAGCTGCTTTAAGCGAGTGCATCCCTCTAGTTGAAAGAGGAAGAGGAAGGAGGGAGGTGGGCGAATTGAACGACAGCTTCCTGTCCCTGCGTGCCACTAAGATCGGGCCGGCCGGCGACGGCACTACGTACGGGGGCAGACCGTTTCCATAAACGCATCTCCGGGCGTCCCGTCGCCGGCGACAGTCCTCCTCTGCTTCTGCGGCATCCGCGGACCGAACACCCGGCATCTGGCGTGGGGGAGATGCTGCATGGACAAATGACCGCCGCACAGCCCCGATCCGACGGCTCATAAATACCCAGGGGATTTCATCAAAAAAAAAATACCCAGGGGTGGTCGCTAATGTCCCCGCTTCATGGCGCGGCTGGCGGGAGCCCCGCCGTGCTCTGGCTGTACCTTACTTCTGCTCCCGTCCCCGTTGAGACATCGGCGCCTCGCCTTCTTGTATCGAGATCGTGCCAGAGGGTCCATGACCAGGCGAATGGGCCTGTAGGCATGCATATGCAGGCGCCGGACAACGGCATGGAGCGCGCGGCCAATGCTCGGTCGAGATGGCTGACTGCAGCACTCCGCCAAAACAACAACGTACCGGAGTTCCTGATTAGATTCGAGGGATGGAATGATGGCCCGGCGTCCATGGCAGACGCAGCGAAAGATCAATATCAAACTGCTCGTTCGACATTGAAACTACGAAATAACTGTCAGGAATTGAGCTACAGTACTGAGGGATGATGAGGTGGACATGAGGGGGGATGAGCAATCTCTGAAACGGGACCTGCTGCCATGCCAATCCCTCGTGCCATTTCATTCCCTGATGCTTCCCATTCCTACTCCAGGTCTCCAGCAGTCTGCTTCGCTACGCTGCTGGGTGGACATGTGAGAGGATGAGCAGTCTCGGAAATTGGACCTGCTGCCATGCCTATCCCACGTGCCATTTCATTCCCTGATGCTTCCCAATCCTACTCCAGGTCTCCAGCAGTCTGCTTCGCTACGCTGCTGCTAGTACGCTTCATTATTGGCACTACCATATGAAATTATGTTTGTGTGTGTGTCTGAACTTTTGAAATGCATCTGCTCACTTCCCTGCACTATTATACTAGGAGTAGAGGAGAACCAGTACAATCTTTAATTCAGTCTGCTACTCTGCTAGTAGTACTTTTATGCAAAGGCGTATTATTGCTCTCTAGTCTCTGCCGAACCAACAACGCAGTAAACTTCAGACCAACTTTGTCCTGAGACTGAACAAACATGCAATTTTGCTAAATTGGTAAGTTGAATGCCTAACATGTAGGGGTGAAGCACAATACTGCAATAACAAAACCACATGGTTGATTAGGCAGTTAGAGATGTTTCAAAATAGAACATTGACACAAACATCTTGGGAATTGTAGAGATGTTCTATTTTGATTTCTCAGAAATGTTGAAGTTAGAGATGTTTCAAAATGGAACATTGACACAAACATCTCGGGAAAGCCAGAGGCATCTTTGTTAGAGTAATCTTAAATTCTGTCCGGTGCTAGCATTGTCCAAAGGCTTAGCATTTTTCTAAGCCAAGAGATGCAGTAAACTTCAGATCAACTTTGTTGGCCTGATGTTTCAGGAGAAAAAAACTGCGAGGGCCTCAAATATTTGAACAGATCCACAACCAACACTTTGATGTGACTTTTAGGAGCTACTGCATTCCATGACACCAACATCTGAACGGATCCACAACCGACATTTGATATGGCTTCGAGGAACTACTGCATTCCGTGACACCAGATATCTGAACAGATCCACAACCGACACTCTTGCGTGGCTTCCAGGAGCTACTGCATTCTGTGACACCTCCCAATCCTAATGCATAGCGGCCACGCGAGGATTCATTCGATCACACTACCAAATAAATTTGAGCTTTAACTTATTTGGAATACATTTGCTCTATTCCCTCTTATATGAAGATAAAGAAGAACAAGCTAGTTCCATCTTCAATTCAGTCTGCTATAACTACTGTCATTCAATGGATTTCTACTTTCTACCGAGCCAAAAGTTGAAATAAACCTCTGTATCTTGAAGCTGTCATGTCATAGAATCTTTCATATGCCGTAACCTACTAACCTGTCGAGTGATCAGTGGAAATGCTCATTGTGAGAATTGGTAAAGCGGTGTACCTTGGCCGTACCCGCCCTCCGTGTTTATATAGACGAGAATCGCCCTCGTCGTAGCATGTACAAAGTTGTTAGGATTACAACAGAAGAGATAAAAACTCTTGGAGTACAAGTCAAGCTATTCCTAAATCTATCTAGAAGCTATCTAGATTACAACAGCCCGTAGGCTTATCTCTAACACTCATACCAGTGTAATATATTGAAATTCACTTCTGATATACCACGACGAGAGAATTATTCCCCATTTCACAATTTCAAACTTTGGAGAACAATGGTGATGCAGTAATCACCAGATATCCACTGATGCCAGGATTAAGAAAGGATGGATTAATCCCAAAATGGAGTAATTCCATTAATCAGCATTGTTAACATGATCATTGTTATGCAACACAAATGCTTCCAAAAGTCAAGCACCATACTACAAGGCTTCGATCGGTATTTCAAAGCGCACAACATCTGAAAATCAGATGCACTTTCTGTGCATGATGAAAACTGTAAAGATGCAAATCACTAGAAGTTTTGTCAAATAATCATCACCCTTTTAGTGCCACAAGCCTGCGAAAGCCAAACATGCCTGGCTCGTCTTGTGTGGATGGAGCAACAGATGAAATCGGCATTGCGACATGTTTCCGTCTGATCCATCCGGATGAAAACAGAGCACCAAAGAAAGTGGCAGGGCTACAACTGCCGGTTCAGGTTGCATCAGTGCGGGCAACCTCCGCAAGAGCCGTTGGTTCAGTAAACGAACGTGTCCAGCGGCTAGGGCTTGCAGGCAGCTCGGGGAGAGGATGCAATGGTGGCCCGCCGGGTGCTGGACATGGCAAAAGGGTACCCTGGACAGTGGACACGGTTGCTGGACAACGCATGCGAAACGGTGGTCGCCACAGTGACGGTAGTTTCCTTCAAACGGTCAATGCTGTTCCGACACGCCTCTGTTCATGTTATTCTCTAGTGTTCAGTGAGATTCTTATGTGGGGGCAAGGCATCCCTTTCTCAGGCGAAGGAAGACGGCCGTGGTAGTGGCAAGGCACCCCTTTCTCAGGCCAAGGAAGACGGCCGTGGTGGTGAACTGGTGACTGAATGGCCGGAAGGCGGCAGTGGTCCGCGATCGGTGCCTCTCACAGGGGGCGACGGTGAATCACAGCAGCAAGTATGGAATAACTGTTAGGAGTCGCGCGGCAGTTGATCTAAGGAAGACGAAGCCACGTCCTCCCCTGATCGACTAGGTAGACATGAGAGTGGATGAGCTTTTGGATCCAATCACCCTGCTTCCGTTCCAACTCATCGGGCCATTTCATTTCCTATTGCTTCCCAATCCTACTCCCTTAGTGTGCTTCACTATACAATGGCTGCTAGGCTTCATCATTAGCACTACAATATAAACTTGAGGTTGGCCTGTGCAGTACTACACTGTGTATCTGAACTTTTGAAATGCATCTGATCTCTTCACTATATATAACGACAGAAGGCTGGCCGATCTTTAATTCAGTATGCCAGTACTCATGTGCAGTAGCAGATTATTGCTTTCTACCGAGCCCAGTGTGGCGAGGACCCGGTACAGCAAGCAACGGTAAGCGCCACACTTATTAGATTTGGTCCTTCTACTGACTGTCTTCGTGACGTGGTGTGCTGCCAGGCGTTGTAGCTAACTAGTGAGGCATTATTCAAAGTTCGCCACTGCCAAGCCACTGCATGCTACATTTCGAAGAATTCTGACCAGCTATATCCTGAACAACCAAGCAGATGCATGAACCCAGATCGACCTCTCTCTGTCGCATGAGTAGCACACATAGGAGAAGGATGAAATCAATGTATGCCATTTGAGATTAGAGACAATGAATGAGATAGACGTAGGATAATCCACTGCTACAAAACATTATTTTTGGTGGTGGCCCGGTCCGTCATTCTCTTTTTGCCACAAGAAATGGCGAATTTTCAGTGGCAGACAGTTAGCATCATCAGTCCGGCTTCCCACCACTGTAGCGATTGTTGGATTTGATCCTGTCAGAGTACTCACAAGAGAGATGCTTAGTTTTGTGCTACAACCAGCTCCCTGTGGTGGAGATCATCGCTGTGCATGCCTGGGCAATTAGCTAACTACCGTTAATTGCTTCCTAAAACAGAGTATCTGCTCGGCAAACTCCTAACTGGCATATAGCTATACTCCGAACTAAATTAAACATTACAGTAACTGACAGTTGCATACAAACTGACATGCATGGATCCAATCACCCTGCTTCCGTTCCAACTCATCGGGCCATTTCATTTCCTATTGCTTCCCAATCCTACTCCCTTAGTGTGCTTCACTATACAATGGCTGCTAGGCTTCATCATTAGCACTACAATATAAACTTGAGGTTGGCCTGTGCAGTACTACACTGTGTATCTGAACTTTTGAAATGCATCTGATCTCTTCACTATATATAACGACAGAAGGCTGGCCGATCTTTAATTCAGTATGCCAGTACTCATGTGCAGTAGCAGATTATTGCTTTCTACCGAGCCCAGTGTGGCGAGGACCCGGTACAGCAAGCAACGGTAAGCGCCACACTTATTAGATTTGGTCCTTCTACTGACTGTCTTCGTGACGTGGTGTGCTGCCAGGCGTTGTAGCTAACTAGTGAGGCATTATTCAAAGTTCGCCACTGCCAAGCCACTGCATGCTACATTTCGAAGAATTCTGACCAGCTATATCCTGAACAACCAAGCAGATGCATGAACCCAGATCGACCTCTCTCTGTCGCATGAGTAGCACACATAGGAGAAGGATGAAATCAATGTATGCCATTTGAGATTAGAGACAATGAATGAGATAGACGTAGGATAATCCACTGCTACAAAACATTATTTTTGGTGGTGGCCCGGTCCGTCATTCTCTTTTTGCCACAAGAAATGGCGAATTTTCAGTGGCAGACAGTTAGCATCATCAGTCCGGCTTCCCACCACTGTAGCGATTGTTGGATTTGATCCTGTCAGAGTACTCACAAGAGAGATGCTTAGTTTTGTGCTACAACCAGCTCCCTGTGGTGGAGATCATCGCTGTGCATGCCTGGGCAATTAGCTAACTACCGTTAATTGCTTCCTAAAACAGAGTATCTGCTCGGCAAACTCCTAACTGGCATATAGCTATACTCCGAACTAAATTAAACATTACAGTAACTGACAGTTGCATACAAACTGACATGCACAAGATTGAGCTAAAAGCGATGACTGGTACCACAAGAAACCCTTTTTGCAGTACCGAGCAGTTTTGCAGTGCTATTTTGTTCCCTTATGCTTCCCAATCCAACTCCTCCGTGCCCTTCACTATACAATGGCTTCTAGGCTTCATTCGCACTATCAAATAAACTTGATCTTGACTTGTGCGGTAATATACTACTACTATATCTATGTGTATCTGAACTTTTGAAATGGGTCTGTTCTCTTCCCCTCTTGTATAAAGATAGGGCAGTGCTACGGTAGAAACTAATCTGAGCCTTTGATTATCTAAAATTAAAATTAAATTAAAATAGAGAATAGATGCAAGGTGCCTCCTAATAATTAGAAAGTGCGCCACTCTACAAAATAACGCGCCATTCTGCCACGATAACGTGATTGATTTCCATGAAGGAATATTTCTGGTATGGTAACATTGCCACGCTGGCTGATTTCTGTGAAGGAATATTTCTGTTATGGTAAGTGGAAAATCAGTAACCAGCAATATTTCTTCACGGCTCCTCAAATCATGGTTACACGGCTCCTCAAAATAACGTGCCATTCTACCATTCTCTCGACACATGTATTGCCACATGGTTACACGGTCTGCTGTAACTTTTTTTCTGTATAACTCACAAGATAATATGTCACGTTATTTAGATTTCGTTATCATAACATCAGGGCATGATGGCGTCAGGTTCCTTTTGACTCGCAAGTGTGTACCATGTCATGTTAAATAGTTTTGTTACATACGGAAAAAAGTGTGTAGTGTAGGATTGTACTACGTAACAACTCATCATATTATTTTCCCATTTTCTTAGACGTCAAAAAGTCCTTCACATCAAGTACAACCAGTTTGTTTCTACTTGACACATTATGTTCACATATTTACTCTGTTTCGGGTGACTGAACTTTGTTCTTTGTTCAGTCGACGCGCTGATCGTTGGATGTGTTCCAATGTTCGTGCATCTGATCAACCCGATATAGCCTTGGATTCTTTCTTTGTCGGGCCCGCCTGTCCAATTAGGAACCCGTTTAGCCTCCGCTCCTGCCTCTCTCTAAAAAAAAAAAGAAGCTCCTCTGTTCCTGCCGAGAGAGAGAGAGAGAGAGAGAGAGGAGGCGAACTCGCCGGAGAGGGAGCCGACGCCGGGTAGCGGCAGGAGAGGGCTGAGCACCGGCGAACCATGCCGGAAACTGGAGCTCTTCTCCGGCGGTTGCGGCGGGGTTGCTTGGGTGACGAGCAGAGCCGTAGGGGAGCTCGATGCTAGGGTTGGTGGAGGAGGTGGGCATGGTGGCGGCCTGAGGCTGCGGCCCTCCTCGTTCCCATCATCATTAGCTGCGCGGCGCCCTCGGCGGTGACTTCCCTGCTGCGGGTTTGTATCCTACTCCCTTAGTGTGCTTCACTATACAATGGCTGCTAGGCTTCATCATTAGCACTACAATATAAACTTGAGGTTGGCCTGTGCAGTACTACACTGTGTATCTGAACTTTTGAAATGCATCTGATCTCTTCACTATATATAACGACAGAAGGCTGGCCGATCTTTAATTCAGTATGCCAGTACTCATGTGCAGTAGCAGATTATTGCTTTCTACCGAGCCCAGTGTGGCGAGGACCCGGTACAGCAAGCAACGGTAAGCGCCACACTTATTAGATTTGGTCCTTCTACTGACTGTCTTCGTGACGTGGTGTGCTGCCAGGCGTTGTAGCTAACTAGTGAGGCATTATTCAAAGTTCGCCACTGCCAAGCCACTGCATGCTACATTTCGAAGAATTCTGACCAGCTATATCCTGAACAACCAAGCAGATGCATGAACCCAGATCGACCTCTCTCTGTCGCATGAGTAGCACACATAGGAGAAGGATGAAATCAATGTATGCCATTTGAGATTAGAGACAATGAATGAGATAGACGTAGGATAATCCACTGCTACAAAACATTATTTTTGGTGGTGGCCCGGTCCGTCATTCTCTTTTTGCCACAAGAAATGGCGAATTTTCAGTGGCAGACAGTTAGCATCATCAGTCCGGCTTCCCACCACTGTAGCGATTGTTGGATTTGATCCTGTCAGAGTACTCACAAGAGAGATGCTTAGTTTTGTGCTACAACCAGCTCCCTGTGGTGGAGATCATCGCTGTGCATGCCTGGGCAATTAGCTAACTACCGTTAATTGCTTCCTAAAACAGAGTATCTGCTCGGCAAACTCCTAACTGGCATATAGCTATACTCCGAACTAAATTAAACATTACAGTAACTGACAGTTGCATACAAACTGACATGCACAAGATTGAGCTAAAAGCGATGACTGGTACCACAAGAAACCCTTTTTGCAGTACCGAGCAGTTTTGCAGTGCTATTTTGTTCCCTTATGCTTCCCAATCCAACTCCTCCGTGCCCTTCACTATACAATGGCTTCTAGGCTTCATTCGCACTATCAAATAAACTTGATCTTGACTTGTGCGGTAATATACTACTACTATATCTATGTGTATCTGAACTTTTGAAATGGGTCTGTTCTCTTCCCCTCTTGTATAAAGATAGGGCAGTGCTACGGTAGAAACTAATCTGAGCCTTTGATTATCTAAAATTAAAATTAAATTAAAATAGAGAATAGATGCAAGGTGCCTCCTAATAATTAGAAAGTGCGCCACTCTACAAAATAACGCGCCATTCTGCCACGATAACGTGATTGATTTCCATGAAGGAATATTTCTGGTATGGTAACATTGCCACGCTGGCTGATTTCTGTGAAGGAATATTTCTGTTATGGTAAGTGGAAAATCAGTAACCAGCAATATTTCTTCACGGCTCCTCAAATCATGGTTACACGGCTCCTCAAAATAACGTGCCATTCTACCATTCTCTCGACACATGTATTGCCACATGGTTACACGGTCTGCTGTAACTTTTTTTCTGTATAACTCACAAGATAATATGTCACGTTATTTAGATTTCGTTATCATAACATCAGGGCATGATGGCGTCAGGTTCCTTTTGACTCGCAAGTGTGTACCATGTCATGTTAAATAGTTTTGTTACATACGGAAAAAAGTGTGTAGTGTAGGATTGTACTACGTAACAACTCATCATATTATTTTCCCATTTTCTTAGACGTCAAAAAGTCCTTCACATCAAGTACAACCAGTTTGTTTCTACTTGACACATTATGTTCACATATTTACTCTGTTTCGGGTGACTGAACTTTGTTCTTTGTTCAGTCGACGCGCTGATCGTTGGATGTGTTCCAATGTTCGTGCATTTGATCAACCCGATATATCCTTGGATTCTTTCTTTGTCGGGCCCGCCTGTCCAATTAGGAACCCGTTTAGCCTCCGCTCCTGCCTCTCTCTAAAAAAAAAGAAGCTCCTCTGTTCCTGCCGAGAGAGAGAGAGAGAGAGAGAGAGGAGGCGAACTCGCCGGAGAGGGAGCCGACGCCGGATAGCGGCAGGAGAGGGCTGAGCACCGGCGAACCATGCCGGAAACTGGAGCTCTTCTCCGGCGGTTGCGGCGGGGTTGCTTGGGTGACGAGCAGAGCCGTAGGGGAGCTCGATGCTAGGGTTGGTGGAGGAGGTGGGCATGGTGGCGGCCTGAGGCTGCGGCCCTCCTCGTTCCCATCATCATTAGCTGCGCGCCGCCCTCGGCGGTGACTTCCCTGCTGCGGATTTGTTCCATTCCTTCGGATTTGGGAGCCCTTGAGTGTTGTGGCGCGGTGCGACTACACATCGCTGACTGTCGCGAAGGTACTGCCACCCGATCCCGCGGTCTGCTTGCGCCTTTTGTTCGATTTCGTTGTCCGCTCAAGAGATTGTAGGAACTGGCTAGCGAGTTCGGG
>LAPY01007192.1:0-12685 GCA_000970635.1 Eragrostis tef
AGGAGTGTCATTTGTGTCTAAAGGAGTGATGTCCTCATCAGGGACGCCTCGTCTGTACTCTCCCATTTTGGTCCGCTCGGATGCGGACCCAAACTCCTTCCGTGTCATAGTTCTTGCTAGCAACACCAGGAGTAGGGTACAAGCTTTGGTCTTCTCCTCTAGTGAAATGAAGTGGTCAGTTTATCCATGGCAAGAAGGAGGCCCTTTTTATTTAACCTGAATCATTCGGATCTTGGCTCCATCGGCAACAAGTCCCTGTACTGGGGTTACACAGATTGCAGTTATCTACTTGCACTCGATAAAGCATCATTAAAATTCTCTAGTATTGAGCTCCCGGACGAACTGCGACCCACAGCCGTGGATGAGACTTCCGCAGATTATGTTTCGGAGAAGTTGAGAACGGAAAATCTTGTGTCTTTGCCACACAGGGTCTAATCTTTCAAGTATTCTGCCACGCCGGTCGTCTCGATGGGGTTGAAAAGTGGGTGCTGGAGGAGACCATTGACTTGGCCGATGATATGAAGGAGCTGTTACCAGTAGTCATATATTCAGGGGGCATATTCATTCTGTTACAGATATAATTCTTCATGGAATCACTCTGAAAACCGTGTTTTTTGATGCATTGTATCCTGGTGGCAACGCTATACCTGACTGGTTCCTATCCATGTGCCTGGATACACAGCAAATGCTCCAGAAGCTGTTCAGTGGTACTCTGGAGACTCAAAAATATCCGTACTTCATCGAAGACCATCTAGCAACATTGATGGCTAACCGGGGGGGGGGGGGGGGGGGAGCGGTCTTATTATGATTTTATGTTGTGTATTTGCTAGACTCTTCAGCACAAGGATGTGCTACGTTTTGTAATATTCCTCCATAGCTTCGTGTGAACCAAATGCCAAAACAATGTCGTCCTCTAACAGTACGATCCACAGGATCATTGTCCCACGGTGCTGTTTAAACAGACACGAGATAATACAACATTTTCATATGAATTACAACTCATTATTATTGCATCAAAGGTTGAGAGTGCGATGGAAATATTAAAGTTTGGAAGCGATAAAAGGTAGTTCCAAAACGAAGATAAACGAGAGCTACACTACTCTCATCGATACAGCAGGAGTAACCATTGTTGGCATTACGTATGCATGATAAAATATTTCTATTCCGCAAGCGCACGGAACACCGTTGTAGCATTTCACCTGGGAGTATTCCAAGGTTATCGTATTTATATTTATCCACAGAAAAGCAGGCTAAGAATATCATGAATTAATAAAGTAACATCTATTATTTTTAACATGTAAACTAGACCAAAGCAGAGGTACAGATGTTTGATGTCTGTGTGTGGAACTCAGGAGAAAGATCTATCATATAGATAACAAGGTGTTAGTATTTTGCTGGGAGGACAGCGAGAGGAAGGTATCTGCTAGCCTAGTTGTTAGTATTTACCTTAAGCATTGATTAAAGATAGTATTCTTAGCCTAGTTGTTAGTATTTAGCTTAAATATTTTGCTGGGAGGATAGTATACAATTATTTACTTAAGCATTGATTAAAGATACATTCAAGTGCATCGGGGCATGGCCGCCGCCAAGACACGCAACCTGGTAACTAGGTTCAACGTGTTCGTTCAATGGACCGGTTCTAGGCCCTACTCATTCAACCCGAACGTGGTGGACTACAGAGACCGGTGCATCTGTCACATACACTCGCGGCTACCACAATATCCCGTGGGGTTGAGAGCAAACTCACGTCTAGAGTAATTCCTTGAACCATACAAGCAACTATCCTAAATAACTTACTCCGAACTAAAAGAGCATGTCACCCATGAACGATAAACCCAAACAAATGCAAGGTTTCGTAACAATAAGGTGATTATTATGTCCCTACTGCCTTGCCCTAGCAATTCATTCAATCCTATCATGCACAAACGTGGTTCCAACACAAGAATTCTCTATAATAATTACTTAAATAAATAAATATAAACTAAAAGGGAATCTAACAACAGGAAAGATACAAGAGAACTTTACCGACTTCCGAAGGAAACTCCGGAACTCCGAGCGAAGCTCTCACTTCTACTCTAACTTCCAAGACTAAAATACTAATCCTATTCTAAACTACAAGAGTGGAGTGCTTCTTCCATGAGGTACAAGTTGAACCAAAGCCGGCCAGGGGTATTTATAGCCTCCTCACGACGAGGGGGTATTTATACCCGAAGGTGACTTGGCGGGGCCGCCAAGATAGGCTGGCCGGCCCCCATACTAGGCCGGCCGGCCCTCCATTGTCTTGGATGGCCACCACCTTCTTCGTGTCTGCGGGCGGTTATGGTAGAGTAAGGGTCTTGTTTAGGCCCAAACAGCCCATTCTACAATGTCGGATGGTCTTTCACCTTGATGGGCACTTGGGCTAGATGTTTTGGGGTGTAAGTAGCCCACTGGAGGAAGATCGGGACCAACAAGGACAGAGATAGGCTGGCCGGCCTAGATTTGGGCCGGCTGGCCTACTGCTTTTCAGCCTGGCTCTCAATTTTGGCATTGGCGTATCTGCTCCTGGACTCCGAATTGGTTGATTCAAAAGTCTATTTTGATCTCGACGAGGGCTTTGAGATGGAGGAATCAAATCTAAGGTTTGAATAATTATTTCCTATGTCATTCCTTGATTCTTGCTTTGAGTGTTGCCGTGATGTTGGAGCCCGGTCTTGGGCTTTTGCATACTTGATATTTCTCTATGAGTGAAGCACATTTGCACTAATATTCCGTTGTACCTTGCAAAACAAGCTTACATCCATAACTTGTGGAATTTTAAAAGTTTAATACATACCGGTAAGTTGACGGTAATTTTCTGGTTTTTACACCGTTAACAACCATCCGATGCCCAATCAAATAATCACACTAGCAACAAACACATTATCGCGGTGGCTGGTCACACTCCCAATGAGAGGTCAAACCCTCTGGGACTTGCATTTCTTAGGGAAGTATACCAACAAGCAGATCAATATCATTATTACCTCACCAGTCAACAAGACATGTTTTTACTATGCTAGAAATCTTGCAACTTGGGATAAGAGATAAAGGTTTTATGGACTAACCCTCACAAGTTCCACAAGCTTTGTTTGCGCCAACTTGCCGTGCAGGTTCTCAGGTTTCATTAGCAGAACAAGCCAAAAGAGCCAAGATTTGGAAGAACAGGAGACGGCGCGATACTGTCCGCTGGATCCCACGTCGACCGACCCTCCTACCACGACGGCCGACCCACCACCACGTTGGCCGACATCCAGGTCACTCCCCAGCAGGCCAGGCCAAGGTCATCTGAAGAATGCCCAATCTGTCAAGGGCCCGTTGTGGACTCATTACAATCAACTCAACATGGAAAAGAACAATTGGGTCAAGACAAGAAGTGTTTCCAACCAGATGACCCAAACAGTTGACGTCACCCGACCCAAGCCCAATCAAAACCGAAAATCCAAAGTCCATACCGACCCTGAGGAGCAACAAGGACCATAGATGAGTCCATCCTGATAGAAATAATCTCCATGAACTCTGACAGGAACATCTAGTCAGAAGTAGATCACGCCTATAAACTTAAATCTAATCACTGAATTGGCTTACCCGTCATGATTTTAGCCATTGTTAATGGCTGATGAGGTGTAGAGGCTGCAGAGGTGCTGTAGATAAAAAGTAGAACAGCAGATGTCAATGTAGAATTGTAGGATCGATGCCCCTCTAAATAAGCTAGCAGAGGGGGGGTGAATGATAGCAATAATGGCAGCGGAATATTTTTCACCCTAAAACTGATTTCTGGATCCTCACTAAAACTCAAGTCGTTCATAGACAGTAAGTCTTAAAATTATGATATTCAGTGAGGAGCAATATAATGAAATCGGAAACTAGCCCAACAAGAATCACGTCAATCCGATGTCTATAACTCGAGTTATGAATAAAACACTATCGATGTGTCAGGAAGTGACGCGAACCGACAAAACCTACTCAGACTGTCACGTACTAAAAACTAGATTGACCGAAATGTATCCAGAGAAACTAGATGAAAATTTGCTGGATCAAACTAGACTTCAGTACGAACCCATAGGAACAAACCGTACTTGAATCCGATGAGTAGAATGAAAACAGTAAGCAGTATAAGATCAATGGAAAAACTGAACGAAAACTCAGACAAGATTAATCAACCATGGAAGGCAAAACCTGTCGAATTTGCTGATCTTTATTGATTGATCAAGTTTACAAGATGCTGCACAAAAGCATCCCTAAAAGGTTTCTCACAGAACCCCAAACCCTAGAAGGGGTCGCTATCCTCTGGAAACCGGCGGCTGTTCTGTATGCACACAAGCCAATCGGTCTCCTCTTCCTTTTATACAGCCAGCACCTGCACGAATTATTCCAGGCCCAGCAGCCTGCTGTGTCTGACCCTGACACAACACAAACATCGTGACCTGAATACCGATTCAGCCTGCCACGATACAAACAACCAGCCAGCCTAGCTGCTGGGTTCCTTTTTCTATTCGGTTTCGTGCACACGCAAATGCAAACAGACCCAGCCAGCCTGCCTGCTGGCCAATCTCTATGTGCATCTGCACCACGCCTGGCTGCATGCCACTGCTCCAACCGAACCAAGGTAGCCATGCACACCAACTGTGCTATTCTGATGACTTCGCACATCTCTGTTCTGAAGCTCCGCAAGCTTCGCCAATACGACGATCACATCGCCGATGTCGACACCGAGTCACAACTTGCATATCGACAAGTTTTCACGTACACCGTTCTCTAGCCCGAACGTCTCGCATGACATCCTCGACCACCAGGACCTCAGTTCCTCCATGAACCTAGTCCCGAAACCTCAGTTCAACCCGAACCTAGTTCCAGTCCGTCATCGACCACGCTCCGCCTCAAGCAACGCCTGCACATGAACAAACAACCAATCGAGTACGAGCACAAGTCCACGACTTGACTCAATATCAGTTTGCAACACTACTCACATGAGCATGTCGCACGTAAACCAAAATATCATGCTATGACAAGCATGTTAATCCGCACAATTAACAAATCACTTTGCAATGCCAACACTAGAAAGCTAATTTTTCAGCACATGATCTCACAATCTCCTCCTTGATGAAAACATTGGCAACACCTCATATATCTGAACATTGGCATTCACATCCAATAGAAAAATTTGCAATTTCAGAAGCAAAGTGAAAAATCTCAAACGAAAATTCTCCCCTGAAAAGAAGAAATAAAAAGCACAATAGTCTTTGTGAATGTGCAATGTGTGTACAGAATTCTCTCCCCCTTTGACAATATATTCATCAAGATTACAAAAGACAGAACAAATCTGTATTTTTTAAAAAATGAGCATATAAATCATCCATATTTGTAGCAAATACTCATCCAAGCCATGCTATCAAAAATTACTTGCTGCCTCATATCCACACATATAAAATGTAGTTTCAGCACAACAAGAAATCAAATATAATTAGCAAGTTATTACATGGCATGATTTCCTCAAAACCTGAAACTGTTGTGCATGTTGCTGTTACTTGAAAAGCTGATTATTCATATGATTGCAACAGAAAAAATTGCAAGGAATTATATGCACCATCAGCCTTACTTTTTGACCCAGCCAAGCCTATGTCATAATCAGACAATGAAAAGCTTAAAGATTCTAGGTCTCGGTGTAGGATCTAGGATACCGACTAGAGGGGGGTGAATAGGCGTTTTTAAACTTAATTACAAAATGATCAAATGTAAATGCGAAAATTAAAGACAATTGATCAAAAAGCAATATGAAAGAGATAGCACTATGTCAAAGCTATGTAAAGGTTTGCAATCTTAGGGTTATAAGCAACAAATCAATTTCTAAGAATGTAAATTGCTCAAAAGTAAATAGACAATAGAGACACAAATTTTATCCCGTGGTCTCAGTGACTTGCCGGTCACCCCTAATCCACGTTGAGGTGGATTCAAGCATTTGGCCGCTCCTCTATCAAGTATACAATTCTCCAATGAGAAGAGGCTCACAAAGAGCAACATGACCTTGAGCCGGTCCAATCCCTTGAACCTCTACAAACCTTGATTCCACTAGAGTTGCAACTTTACCGCTTCGGTGAGGCGTGCACAAGACCTCTAACAATATGAACCGGGCCACTTTCACAACCTTCTTGAAGGGCTCACGGCTCCAACTCCTCCAAGCCGTCTAGGAGGCGGCAACCTCCAAGAGTAACAAGTTGATGACGCTTGCTTGAGGAAGAACAAAGAGAGAGAGAGCTCAAATGATGCACACAATTCACTCTTGGAAGCTCACTCAATCCCTCAAAAGGATGGAATGGTAATCAAGTGCCAAGAAGCTCAAGAATGCAAATCACACTTGGAAGCTTTCTAATCTCTCACAAATGATCACAAAGATGCACAAGAGAGGTGGAGGCTTTGCAAGGGCTCTAGGATGTTCAATTGAGATGCTCAGAAAAACAATACGCCAGGCCAAGGGCGCCTATTTATAGCTCTCACACGAAAGGAGCCGTTGCAAATATGTTGTGCTGAAACAGAGAAAAACGGACCTTCTGATTTTTGAAAAACGGACCTTTCTAGTTGCAACGGTCGAACAACGGTCGAAAATCTAGCCTTTGCAGAGTAAAAATGGACCTTCTGAAAACTCAAAAATGGACCTATAGGCAAGGTCGTCTCGTTTGCAATAGTTCTGTCAACTAGTCCGTTTTCAGATTCAGACCTTCTGAAATATGAAATCGGACCTTCTGATTTGATAAAGACGGACTAATGTGTTTCGTTGCAGCACTTCTATCAACTAGTCCGAATTTCCAAAAACAGACCTTCTGAAGGAAAACAGAAGGTACTAATCATGCATTCTCTTTCTCTCTTGACTTTCAAGGCTATATGATTAACAACTAAGAACATGCATATGACCTTGAAAGGCATAACCTTACTAGGGGTGTTAGCAAAATATGAATGCATTAGCTTGAGCTTCCGACACCGATTAGGACCAAGGTACTAGTCAATGACCCCTCTTAATAGTACGGCACCTAATCTATCAATCCGGTCATTTTTCCTCTCTAATCACCATTGACCGGCAAAAGAAAATTTCCTATATTATACCTTTGCCTTGAGCTATCCGACGTCTTGTGCATTACACATGCTCCCTCAAGCTCCTCATCAAGTTTCGGACTAACCTTTCTCATAACTCAAATAAAACATGTTAGTCCATAATATGTGTTGTTATTAATTACCAAAACACAAAACATAGCCTATATGCTTCAATCTCCCCCTTTTTGGTAATTGATGACAACCACTGAGAAGTGATAAAATTAAATTTTGAGTCAACATTGTATATGAAGTACAAGGAAGACTCGTGACTGAACCTCGATAGCATTTTATCCATATGAGTGAAAAACATAGTAGAGATAGGATAAATTCAAGGAAGACTCATTTATGCAGCGTGGCTTGGCAATCTGGCAACGACAGATGCATAACTTTGGGTGTACTTCTTTCACGCCGGCCATGCTTGAAATACACGATCGTATGCATATGTGGAAGAAATGTAAAAACGATAAATTTGTTCTTTCAAATGCTTTCAGTTCGATATCTAACCTCCCTTTTGATGCAAAAATTTAGGAATGACTGATTGGAGAAGAGAAGTACAAGCAAGAGACAGCAAAAGCATATTCTTTTAGCTGTTGCTGAAAAATTTCTGGTCGATAGACAAAACAGGAGCGAGCGCTCTATGCTGGTGAAGTCTTTTCCCATATTATATTCAAAAGTAAGGAACTAGCATTTCTTTCATAGCATTCAGCAGCTTTCTTACTGGATTACTAACAAATTGGCAAACTATAACTGAAAATTACTGTTGGCAAATAGCACTGCTTGCTTATGCCTACTAGGAATAATTTCTTCAACATTACAATTAAACCTGACTCAACGGAAAATTTAAGAGATATGAGGACAATCGAAATAATAACTTTATATATGCATTTTCTTTAGACTTCTACATATGCCTCTTTCGTGTACTTAATTTCTGTTGTTAGTTGAATATGCTCTAGACTTTAACAAAGGGCCTTTTGCAATACACTGAGAAAGTGCATTTGTGCAGACTATCGATATGTTTGCTGTCCTTTCTGGTCTTCTAAACAGATTTGTAAGCACAGGGACTCTTATAGCAACCATTAATAAAGCACCTGAAGATCTGAATCAGGCAGGTCGCTCTGAAGTGGTTATTCGTTGTTTCCATGTTTTTACATTTTCTTCACAGCGATTCAAAGTTAAAATACTGCAGTACTGCATTTTTGACCTCCTCTTTGTTATTGTTGATTTTTGTAGGATGGTATGCAGAGGGACATCTTCCTTGAATTGTGATCAAAATTGGACGAAAACTGCAGTAAGATTCTTGTTGGAACTGAAAGGATTATCACTGCCTAATTAATTCCAATGGAAGGCTAAACTAAGGTCGGCTTCTAATTGCTTCTTTATTATTTTGAAATGCAGATAGGAGTGCTAGCATTCAGTTAAGGTTGTATCTTAGGGAAGGTCAAGCAACCACACAACCTCTTTACTGATTGTATGGCAATGTTGGAGATGTATAAATCTGCCATGGCTTTTTAATTTTTGGATCCTGGTGTGTTGGGATATATTTCTCATATTATGAAATGTACCTAATGAATTCTTTTTGGCATCTTTTGTGGGTTTCAAATCCTGGTATACAATTAAGTCATTATAAGTTACACAATGTGAACCTTGTACGAAGTGATCATAATAGGGTATAAATTTTAGCATAAAATCTATACTCTCTTATGGGCACCTACAGATTTACCATCTCTTGTTGTATTTATTATTTTTGAACCATCTGCGGTATTAGGTTTATCTTCCTCTAATGTCTAAACATTGCTGAATGGCTGGCAGGTTCGCTATCTTGGCCTCTCACTTCTGACACTCGAAGCTTGCAGAAGGCTACATGGCATGACATAATCAAACGAGGGAAAAAGACTATTTCAGTCACCATTCCTTTAATGTTTGGGAGGTGTGTTCATCGAACAAAGGACCTCTGCAAAAGTAGATTCCTCAAAGCTGTAATGGTGTGGTATGGTTTGTCTTTGAGTATCCACTTGGCCGTCCAGTAATACCATAGTCTCTTATTTTATATATTTTTAAATTCGGTTTGGATAGAGAAAACAAAGCAGTCATGGTATTTTTAAATCGCCTTTGCTGGTTTAGTCCTAAATATTTAACTGAATAATGGTGTTGTTACATGCATATTTTAAAATACGAAGAATAAAATTGATCTCGAACAATACTAAATTTAGAAGAACAGATGTGATGTGCTCAGCTGGTGCAAACGTTGTAGTAATTCTTTCATTATAAGTAAAGTAACTCTATTTTTAATGTGTTGCTCATTCCTATATTAGAAGTTCGAGCTGCAGATTATATAGCAATATGAGGGATTTTTTTCGACTAGAGCCCGTAGCAACGCACGGGTATTTTTGCTAGTGATACATTCTCGAAGCTTGCAGAAGGCTACATGGCATGACATAATCAAACGAGGGAAAAAGACTATTTCAGTCACCATTCCTTTAATGTTTGGGAGGTGTGTTCATCGAACAAAGGACCTCTGCAAAAGTAGATTCCTCAAAGCTGTAATGGTGTGGTATGGTTTGTCTTTGAGTATCCACTTGGCCGTCCAGTAATACCATAGTCTCTTATTTTATATATTTTTAAATTCGGTTTGGATAGAGAAAACAAAGCAGTCATGGTATTTTTAAATCGCCTTTGCTGGTTTAGTCCTAAATATTTAACTGAATAATGGTGTTGTTACATGCATATTTTAAAATACGAAGAATAAAATTGATCTCGAACAATACTAAATTTAGAAGAACAGATGTGATGTGCTCAGCTGGTGCAAACGTTGTAGTAATTCTTTCATTATAAGTAAAGTAACTCTATTTTTAATGTGTTGCTCATTCCTATATTAGAAGTTCGAGCTGCAGATTATATAGCAATATGAGGGATTTTTTTCGACTAGAGCCGGTGGCAACGCACGGGCATTTTTGCTACCTAATGATTATATTTTGCTTAGAAATAAAGGAGAGGACCAGAAAGGAGTTGGAGAGGGACTTAGAGGCGGAGGAGACCAGCAAAGACATCCTATTCTAGTTGGAGGCCCGAGCATCGAGTCCGACTCGGAGTCCAGGAGCAGGCCGCACTAAAACGGACGCCCAGGTTGCATACGGGCTCCGTTTGGGACGTTCTACATATGCACAGAAAGCTAAGAAGACAACCTATCCAATGGTTTGGGTCCCATATCAAAATTCGATCTGGGTCAGCAGAAATTGTCGAAACAAGTTGACGTCAAGAAACTGTTTCGGTGCTGCGCCACCGTATTTATCCTTTGGGCTGTGTATCTCTTGTGAGCCCACTAAGGGCGCGTCCAGGGGGTCTTGCACGACCCCAAGTCTTTATTAGCAGCCGCCGCCATCCAAGTTAGGGTTGGGTTTTGCTTAGATTATTCTGCTTTGACAGTTTTGCATTCTCTTTTGTTCTTGCTTGGTTCCTTTGATTCTTTGGGCGGATATTTCTATGAATTTTGTTTGAGGACTGCCTAGGACTAAGAGGGGGAGGGATAGCATTTTTGTTGTGGTTGATTTTCTAAGATGGCTTATTTTATACCTTGTCATAAGAGTGATGATACTATTCATATTGCTAACCTCTTTTTCAAAGAGATTGTTCGCTTGCATGATATGCTTTCTACTATTGTTTTAGATCGCGATGCTAAGTTCTTGAGTCATTTTTGGCGTACTCTATGGAATAAGTTGGGTACAAAATTATTGTTTTCTACAACATGTCACTCACAAACTGATGGAGAAACTGAGGTTGTGAACCGCACTTTGGGCACCATGTTGAGAGCTATTTTAAAGAAAAAATTGAAAATGTGGGAGGAATGCTTGCCTCATGTGGAGTTTGCATATAACCGTGCAACACATTCGACCACCAAGGTAAGTACTTTTCAGGTAGTGTATGGCTTCGCTCCCCGTGCTCCCATTGATATTTTGCCTTTGCCGACTAGTGAGAGAACCGTGCTGAATATATTTTGAAGCTGCATGAAACAACTAAGCACAACATTGAAGAAATGAATGAAAAAATATAGAATTGCTGGTAGTAAAGGTAGAAAAGAAGTTAAACTAGATGTCGGTGATTTAGTGTGGCTGCATTTGAGAAAAGATAGATTTCCAAATTTGTAGAAGATTAATGATATTGCATATAAACTTGAGTTGCCTCTAGATTTTGGGGTTAGTCCCACCTTTAACATTGTAGATTTGAAACCTTACTTGGGAGAAGATGATGAGCTTGGGTCGAGGACGACTCCGATTCAAGTGGGAGAGGATGATGAGGACATCACTCCATTAGATTGAAATGACACACCTTCGCTGGACATTCAAGGGGTAATCACTAGAGCTCGCGCCCGAAATTGAAATTAGAGGTGAACTCGTTCTTAAGTAAAGCATTATATGTGAATGCTGAGAATAATATACTACCTAATGATTATATTTTGCTTAGGAATAAAGGAGAGGACCAGGAAGGAGTTGGAGAGAGACTTAGAGGCAGAGGAGACCAGAAAAGGCATCTGATTCCAGTTGGAGGCCTGAGCATCGAATCCGACTCAGAGTCCAGGAGTAGGCCGCACTAAAACGGACGTCCAGGTCGCATACTAAGAAGACGGCCTATCCAATGGTTTTGGTCCCATATCAACATTCGACCTTAGTGAGTAGTAATTGTCAAAACAAATTGACGTCTACAAACTGTTCCGGTGCTGCGCCACCGTATTTGGGCTTTGGGCTGCATCTCTTGTGAGCCCACTAAGGGCGCGTCTAGGGGGTCTTGCACGACCCAAGTCTTTATTAGCAGCCACCGCCACCCAAGTTAGGGTTGAGTTTTGCTTAGATTATTCTGCTTTGACAGTTTCGCTGTACAATCAGTTTGTGAGACCCTAACTTGTGAGCTTAATCATTCATCTTTGAAAATTGTGTTGCATTCTCTTTTGTTCTTGCTTGTGTTCTTCGATTCACAGGCAAAGATTAGCCTTCTGGGCGACGTCAATCATGTTCGTGTGTTTGATAACCATAGAAGACATGGTGCTGCGATTGCGGGGTTTCGGATTGTGTTGTTCGGAAGCCAAATCGATTTGTGTCAAGTCTCCACCAAATCGTCGTTTACCAGAACCTTTCAGAAGATCGCGCACCCTTGTTCACATCAGTTTGAGTTGAATTTGACCTTTTATCTTGGATCTATAATCCTGCCATGATTGTCATTTTACAGAAGTTTTGTATTGTCGCTTTGGGGCTTGAGTACACCTGGAATTCCTTGTTGCCACCTGCACACTAAAATCTAGAGGTACATGTGGAAATAGGTTGTTCTTAAATAAAATGTTTGTAAGGAATGCTAGTTCTTCCTTATTTATCGAGTCATGAGACGGTCGAAATCATGCTACAATGACCATCAACAGCATCTCCTGATGTGAACTAGGGTGCCCGATCTTCCAAAAGGTTCTGGTAAATGATGATTTGACGGAGACTTGACACAAATCGATCCGGCTTTCGAACAACACAATCCAAAATCCCGCAATGGCAGCACCATGTCTCCATTGGTTATCAACCGCGCGAACACGATTGACCTCGCCCAGAAG
>LAPY01007202.1:0-12614 GCA_000970635.1 Eragrostis tef
TTAATAGAAAATTAATAACACGCATAATCACCGCCAACACTCCCTCATAGCCCATATCAACTAGATCATAGTCTGCTAAAGCATCATGGAAATTTTGCATTTGCCTCTGTGTTCTAGCTCTCCCTCCCTCTTTCTCATGATTAAAAAGAATCTCATTAAAATCCCCAAGAGCCAGCCACGGGACATTCATTCTGCCATGGAGATATCGCAACATAACCCACATTGGCTTCCCATAAATGCAAGTTAGTCTCCAACTTTGTTCCTCCTCGACAATCACATCAATAAAATTTTCTGTGCTCTCAATCTCCCAGATTTTTACATCCTCCTTCCACAACATGAGCAAGCCCCCACTCCTACCATCACTTTCATGAACGATCATATGATCGAACCCACCTCGCCTCCTTACTCTTTCTGCCTTATCTTTCCCAAATATGTTTCAGACAGAAAAAACACATCGGGGTTTATTTGCTTCGCACGAACTGCCCGGGCCGATCCTAGCCCGCGGCAGTTCCAAGCCAAGATTATCATTGCTCCTGGTGACCCTCCTCGAAGGAGGTCGCCGATATATCGAGTAGTTTCTTTGCTGATAAAAATCACCATCCGCCTTCCTCTGCCTCTTTTTCTCTTGTAAGTTTTGCGGGCTAACGTTGCTATTAGCCAACTCCAATTCATTCACTCTATCCGCAACTTGGCCAGCAGGTTTAGAGGCCCCTGCCGGCCTGTTCCTACCAACAGTCCCTCCCATCCTCTTTCGGTGAATAGTAAGAGCTTTCTCTGGATCTTCGGTATCCTCCATGGATTCATCTGTATCATGCATATCATAGTCACTGCTAGCTTCTGCTCTTCCTCTACCTCTTCCACGGTTAGCAGGGCCTCCTCTAGTGCCCCTCCCCTGACTTGGAAAAAGCCCATCAGCCCTGCCGTAGTCCCCAGGAGCGGAGTTGGAGTCAAAGTCTACCAGAAGCCAAGAACCCCATTCGCAATCTTTTTCATCATGAACACCATCCCCGCACTCCTCCAATTCATGGCCAATGTGGCCACAAAAATTGCAAAAAGCTGGGAGCTTCTCATAAGACACTGGGTATCGTTTGCTCTCGATAATCGTGATTGGCACAAAATGAACCAGTGACTTTGCAACATCAACATATACACGTGCGCGCAGATATTTGGAGGGATTTATCTTTCCCTCATTCACAATAACAGTTATTGGGGGTTCACCGACCTTCTTAGCCACCTTTTCCGCTAGCTCTTTCTTCTTCATTAACCCATCTGGTACGCCATGGATCCGTGCCCAGACTGGCATCTTATCCAATTTGTGCTCAAAAGGGTTAGAAAACCTGTCATATTCCTGTATGATGACAGCAGCCCCGCGGAAAATCCACGGTCCTCCCTCCATCACCCGATTCCAATCTCCCAAGCACTGAAATTGCACAAGAAAAAGATTTTGTCCCATGACCTTAAAGGTGATCTCCTTCGCTGATGCCCATGCATTACACATCTGCTTCAGCAGCGCAGCATGGCTGAAGGGCTTTGTCGTATGGACTCTGAACAAAGCCAGCCATCTAGTTTCTTTGATTAAATCATCTAGTTCCTCTGAGAAATCAAGATCAATCTCTTCCTCTCCTTGCAGTTTCAGATTCTCCAGCCTTTCTTCAATGCTTGGTTCCGATCTTGATCCTAATCCTCCAGTGTCATCCTAGATTCTCCAGCCTTTCTTCAATGCTTGGTTCCGATCTTGATCCTATTCCTCCAGTGTCATCCTGATCCCCGGCAGAAGCTTCCGCCGCCGGTTTCTTCGCTGGTTCCGCCATGCAGATCGCCCAGAACAAAGCCAGGCGCAGGTAGCAGGTGATCTCGCACTCGAGCGAGAGAGGTTCACGTAGATTGGTGGTGGAAAAAAAGTGGACTCTGGCGGCGTGGCCAGAGGAAAGGTGGGAACCCTAGCGAGCCAGGGGAAAACAGCGTGGCAATTAGGCCCCGTTTCAATCAGTATTCTATTAGTTAAACAGTTGGGTGCCAACGCCAGCATTTTTTTACAAAGAAATTAATAAAGACCAGTGCAAAGGTTGTACTCTCACTTTGTTTAAGGGGCTCTATGTTGTGGTACCACCTACATTCGATTACAATTTTTTTTAGCAAATCTATAGTTAGACATCAGCACATAAAAAGTCAACAATTTTACCCGGGAGAATTTGATCGAATGGTTGAGAGCTTCCAGGAGGGAATGAAACGGAGAGGTTGATGAGCACTTTTGCGAGGGCTTCAACAACATTTGGATAATATTCAGTTGAATCGATCTATTCATTAAATTGAGCATGCCAATACAACCTTTATTTCTAAACAATTGTGTCTAGTATTGAAGTTCTTTGCTTTGCCTACGGACATCCTGAACACAGTATTTGTGTGCATGTATGCCAAAGACTAACTAGTGTGTGTGACACGAGCCAGGGTAATACGTTAGGTTTTTTTTTTTGTGTGACTCGCACACAAATCATAAGTTTGGAATGGCATGTAATAATAAGTACTGCAAGCTCCCAATTATCCTACCAAAACTCATGAATTTTGTTCAATTTCCTTCTTGTATTCAAATATCCTACCAAAACTCATGGAAAGCCTTTAGTGTATAAAAATGTTCATTTTATCCTTGCTTAATGGCTTTTATTGAATGGTGTTGGCGTTAAATTAATCAATAAGCACCGCCAACATCCCCCCCCCCCCCCCCGAGAGGATCTATGCTTATGTGGGGTAGTTGAATTCGATCCCTTAATTATCTTACTTGCCGATGGTACTGTGTCCCAAGACTAGCATTACCTGTATTTGCTTGGAAACAAACTCAGAGGACTTAATATGTTACATAGATAAATTATTTTCTGTTATATTCAATGTATGTCCTCTTTAAGTAATAGACACGGCTGGTCTTTTAACAAACTAAGGTATAATGATTTTGCAGGATACTTTGTGATGAGTTCGTTTAAAGAGCTACTATACCGATTATGGTTTTCTCTGATATGATGGACTGTCATATCAGAGATTACAGCACCTGGTCTCGCTGCCTCGTTGTAAAACAGTTCATGAAGTTATTTATATGACAATTAAGTACTATTAGCTGGGTTCTAGTAGTGGGTAGGGGCATGTGTATGTGCCAAAGAAAAGATCTTAAAAACAAGACAATAGCCCAAGTACAAAAGAAACCTGGGGACTCGTATTTTTGGTGTGGCTTAATGAAGGTTAAGGAAAAGTTCTTTAACTATGGACATTTCCAACTAAATAATGAGGAGAATATCAGGTTTTGGGAGGACAGATGGTTGGGAAATTATTCTCTTAGCCAACGATATCCTTCTCGGTACAACATTGCTAGGAAAAAACATGCATCTATAGCATCGGTATTTAGTTCTATTCCTCTAAATGTCTCTTTCCGACGTGGCTTGGTAGGGAACAATTTACTTTCATGGCATCAGTTGGTTACTAGCATAGTACATGTTAGACTAAATACTAGAGATGATGTGTTCAGATGGGGACTCCATCAAAACGGCCTGTTCTCTGTACAGTCCATGTATATGGAGCTTTAATTTGCAATGGCAATGTGGGACAAAATAGAACACTTTGAAAATACAAAATACCCCTGAAAATAAAATTTTTTATGTGGTACTTACATAGAGGTGTAGTACTAACTAAGGACAACTTAGCAAGGAGTAAATGGAATGGTAGTAAGAAGTGTGCTTTCTGTTCACATAATGAGACCATCCAACATCTTTTCTTTGATTGTCATTTTACAAGATTTATTGGAGATCCTTATAGTTTACTTTTGGTTTAACACCGCCTACTAGTGTTGATCAGTATTTTAATGATTGGCTACTTGGTTTTGACTCTAAATCAAAAGGACAACTGTTATGTGGAGTGTCCACTTTATGTTGGGCATTTTGGCTTAGTCGAAATGATATTGTTTTTGATAAATCACCAATTGAAACTTATATGCAGGTAATATTTAGGGGCACACATTGGTTGCGGATGTGGTCGCAACTACAAAAGTGTGAGGACGACACCAACTTAATGAAGGAGGCATGCCGTGCGTTGGAGACAACGGTGATGCAACTCTTTGCCAGTCATGGATGGAGATTTAGCAATATGATTGCTGCTCAATAAATTGCCATGAAACTATGTTGGTGTCTTCTTTATTTGCTTAAAATTGTAAGTGTGAGGACAACCTTTGTTGCTGTGGTGTGATGTAATTTGGACGTTGTAGGCCCTCTAACAGGGGGTCAAGGCCGGAACCTTTTTCCCATTATCTAAAAAAAAATGTGCCAGAGTTTCATTCATGGAGGAGGACACATATTATTTTTTACTTTCTCCTTTATGTGCCGTGTCAAGCTGACACGGATGCAGGATATTTTTCACTTGAACCATAATAGAAAATTAATTCTACAATTTGTAATCAGGAAGTAAAAAAAGATTCTCAAGTGTGATACAGGTGCCATGAAATGAAATGAAATTCGAGTAACGGTCATCGTGATAACTGCGATAGTGTATTTTTAGTATAATTTTCAATGAAGCCTTCTATAGGATGTGGAATAGAACATTAGTCTTGTCCGTAACATGCACCGAGATGCGATAATACCGGAAGCAATTTGGAAATATCTGCCGAGCCATGGCGATAAGACATGCGAGTCCCAAGATGCTATCGTGGACAAAAAAGTTATATTTCTATACAGCATGCATGGTAATCTTTTATTTCAATTTCCAAGGTCAAATACTTATCCTTGCCTTTCGTGCTCTCTCTCTCTCTCTCTCTCTCTCTCTCTCTCGAACACAAATTTATTTAAAGGGAAATACATGCATGTTCATCCTATCTTGATAGTCAAGATCGATGGCAAGGTAGGCATCCACATGAACTGCGATATCTGAAACCAAGCGGTGTTATTCTGATTTGGAGAGATGACGACCCCATTCAATTGGATCTGCTAGAGGCGGCCACAGTCGTAGTTCGTGTGTCTCAACGAGTTGTGTCCTAGGATTGCCAAGACGATGATGCAGCAAACCTTGGAGACACCCGTTTTGGCTCTCATCAGAGCTCCCATGACGAAGGCCTCCAAAGACAACAAGGCCACCCTCAGCCTCCTCTCCTGTATGTACTCCCGTATCGCTGCAGAAACCATCTTTGCACGCGGCTCGCCGCTGCTTCCAGGACCGTCAATGTTAAGGCCGCGTGGCGTAGCTCGCCGCAGCAATCTTGCGAGAACGATGGCATCTTCAAGGCCACCCGAGCCACCTTGTCCGATGAAGGGTCCCATGACATGCATCGCGTCGCCGGCGACAGTCACATGGCCCTTCTGAAAGCTTCCAAACATGACCTGACACAGATGCCGGTAGTAGAACTTGGTGGCGACATGCAAGGACTCGGGGTCTGAGTTCTGGATGACTCCAGTGACCGCTGCAGGGAATTCTGTTAATTTGTTTAGCACGAAATCCTTCAAGATGCTGATGTCGTCAAACATATCTGGAGATAATGTATATGGGAAAACGATTAATTCTTCTGTTAGAACATGGCCAATTAAGATCTCATACTCATAGTTCGTACCTGCAGGGGGATCGGAGCAGCCTACAAAGAAGGCAACCAAATTATCGGTGATTGGGAGGCACCCGAAGACGAAATCTCCACCTATTATGCGAATAAACTCAGTTCCAAAGGGATGTGCTTGTGGATATCTTGTAAATCCACGCAATATCATGCGAGGTATTTTTTTGGGCACGGACAGTCCTAGATACTTGGCAACCACTGAGTTTGCGCCATCACAGCCAATTAGAACCTGCAGGTCGGTGCAGATGTAGAATTTTTGAGAAAGGAGTTGCACTCGGTGAGAAAAGAAGAGGACCGGGGGGGGGGGGGGGGGGGGAAAAAACAAATTTGTTACATGCAAGGATTCGGGGTCTGAGTTCTGGATGACTCCAGTGACCGCTTCAGGGCATTGTCTTAGGGCGCGTTCTGCGTTTTAGTGTTTAGAGTTTAGATCTTTAAAATCAAAAAGAATTTTATTATTTAAAAGTATTAAATAAAGTCTAATGACAAAACCCTTTTACAGATATGTACATCTTTACGAGACGAATCTAATGAGCCTAATTAGTCTATGTTTTGTTACAATGATGCTACAGTAATGCTACAATAATCATCATCTAATTGCGTATTAAGTACTCTCATTAAATTCGTCTCGCCAATTAGACCAGAGGTTCTGCAGTTAGCTTTGTAATTAATACTTTCAAATGACAAGATTTTTTTGTTTAGACCCCTCTAAATTTTAGAGAGGCGATGCCGAACGCGCACTTAATGTGTTTAGCACGAAATCCTTCAAGATGCTCATGTCATCAATCATATCTGGAGATCATGTATAAGGGAAAGCGATTCGTTCTTCTGCTATAACATGGTCAATTAAGATAACTGAACTTTCGCAATAATGATCTCATACTCATAGTTCATACCTGCAGAAGGATCAACGCAGTCTACGAAGAAGCCAACCAAATTATCGTTGATTGGGAGGCACCCGAAGACGAAATCTCCACCTATTATGCGAAAAAACTCAGTTCCAAAGGGATGTGCATGTGGATATCTTGTAAATCCACGCAATATCATGCGAGGTATTTTTTTGGGCACGGACAGTCCCAGATACTTGGCAACCACTGAGTTTGCGCCATCACATCCAATTAGGACCTGCAGGTTGTACCAGATGTAGAATTTTTGAGAAAGGAGTTGTAATCCATAAGAAAAAAGGGTGGGGGGGGGGGTAAAATGAAATCTTGAATCGTTAAGAGAAGCTCGTGGCCATATCACCTTAGCCTTCATAGTAGCGCCATTTACAGTTTTAAGAACAGTGGCATGGCTACCAGGATCTGAATGGATGGAAGCAATGTGGCAACCGAAGCGGATTGTTTCTGCAGGTATGTTCTTATCCAGTGTGTCGATGAGATCCTTTCTTCTCAAGCACCGGAGCTCCTTCCTAGCCAAATGGTGTTGGTAAGATTACTCTATTTGGTTCCTTCATCACATCACATAAGTATAGACTTACTAACCTGATTGGTTTAACACTTCTCTTGTTTCCTTGCGGCCATAAATTACAATATCTGAAGAATCAGTCACAAAAGCGAATCAGGAGTTCATTTCTATTTTTTAGGGGGCCAATTCTTTATATGCCATTGCAATTTTCCTTGCACCCTCATTTCCTGAAAGTGCTTTTCCTCTCTATGCCACCAGCTTACAATTTCTTACCTTTATGTACCATCCACTTCATTTAACTCTTTCATTACTGTCAATATTTTTCTTAAATGACCCAAATGGTCACGTCTTCAACCTCTTGCCATTGGTGTGCTGCTGCTAGATTTCCCGGAGGTAATGGTAACCTATCTGGGAATTTCCTCCTCCCTGCGCTTGGGTGTGGTTGGCGTATTTGTGTGCGCCTTAGCCTGAGCCACCAATAGGTGGGTCCCACCTTACAATACCGAGAAGGAGTTCTCATGCTCCAATTCTTTGTTGTTCAGTCTATTTTCCTTTCAATTCAAAATTACAACATCAAACATGTATAGATTCCTCGTATATATGTCCTCCAAATGAGCTGATTCTTGCGTTCAAATTATTATACAATCATGATCTGCATCATCCTATAATTGAGTAACGTAGAATATTTTTGGCAAAAGTTTTAAGAAACGTAGACTTGTGTGTCTATGATTTATGGTAAAGTTGGTTCTAAATACCATGTGATAGTGACTACAAACTAATTTTACTGTTGTTATAAGAGCCTATGTTACATGATTCGACCAAATCTCAGTTGCAACGATAACTTTTGTTGATATTTACAAAACAGACAAACAAAGTAGCGATTATCTCATAATATATTTTGATTATGAACCAAATTTTGTATGAGCTATAGAATCTTTAAGGATTTTTTTCTAAAACTAGTCATCGTGTGTGTGTGTGTTGGAGCTCATACATCAGAGTAGTTGTCACATGGAGTTTAGAACACCATTTACAATGAATCACACACACACACAAAAAAAAGTCTATATTTTTCAAAAAAAAACCTTCAGAAATACTCTATATATGTATGTATAATATGTACTTGTTCACAAAATTTCATTCCCAATCTCAACTTTGTTTGACAGGTACAAAACGTGATGCAACAAATGAATAGTGACTATTAATGATTGGATGAATGAATGCATAATGTTACTCAATTAGGTTGATTTTTAGAACTTCGATTTATAGGATGAATGAATGCACAATGTTACTCATTAGGACGGTTATTAGAAGTTGTATTTTGAGAAGACTAACGCGCATGCACTCACCAACACTCTTGGCCGGAGGTAATGGTAACCTTTGAAAATTTATGCAAGCATCTTCAATCTCAACATGTTTGTTTGCGTCTGAGAGCCTGTACCGTGTTAAAAAAGAAAAGAAAAATGGCAACCTTTGAAAATGAAGGACTATTTAGTAAGTTGCCTGCCTGAATATTTTCATTGATATGCAGATGTTGCGTACATGTTTTAAGAAAGAGGAACAATTATAGTCTATTATATCAACGAATCATGTACTACAAGCGCACATCTCAAGTTTAACAGCAGGTTTTGGAGCTCAGAACGTAGGATCTGAGTTCAATATCAGCTGCAGCACGCAGCTTGTCCAGCAGCCAGAAGAGCTGCAATGGGTTGTTTATAACCGCGAAAGGTCCTGTCCAGTGGTTTCAAGAGCCTCAGTACCACCTGAGGTTCTAGGTTCGACTCTTGTGGGAGCGAATTTTCTAGAATTTAACGGTATAGTGATTCAGCGGTAGGCCACATTTGCTTGTTATATTTCATATATACGGTAAGTATAACTGTGAACTCACAAACTTTTGATGAACAGAAACTTACGCTGTTATGAGGTTGGCAGTCCCACGGAGCTCGTTAGCAACGCCAAGTTGCTCCAGAGCTCTCCATCCATTTGCATGAATATCAATGGCCACACCATCTCTCAGACTTCTCCACCACAAGGCTAGCAATCCCTTTCCTGAATGCAAGGCAGCCGCAAATTATCTTCTTCCTTTCAGAGATCACACTTTGATGGACGTGAAAGAAGTAACTTCCAGTTCAACAAACAAATGATAGGTGGACTTTTATGTTTTTTTTTCCGATAATCCCTCACTTTTATCTGGTAAACATTTAATGCAATTCTGCAAAGCTTGAATACCACACACTCAAAAACTGAACTCTTTAGTGAAGAGCAAGGGCAGTGGCAAGGCCGCAGATGCCACCGCCAATGATGATGATGCCATGGTCCCCCTCCATGTCTTCTTACTTGATACTTTTCCTCTTCTATATTGTCTTTTATCTAAGAAAAGCCCCTTGTAGTGACCTCTGTTCTTAAAGAGCCAGATGCGAGAGTTAGGTGTTGGTGATGGTGTATTTAACAAGTATTTGCGAAGTACTCTCTCGCCTTCTCCAATATTATTCGATGTCAACTCGTACGAAAAGGCATCTTCATCATTTTAACTAATGGGCACCAATAGTCATTGCTCACTTTTCTTAATTCTTAAGCACGAGTCCAAAGTAATTAAACTTTTTTGGGGTGCAAAGTGCAAAGAGACTTATATTTTGGAGCAGGTGGAGTATCAAAATTTCAATAAAACCAAATAAGAATTAAATAAAGTACGAGAGAGAGAGAGAGAGAGAGAGAGAGAGAGGACATAGTTGGGTTCAGGAGGACTAGCGGAGATGGACGGAACGAGAATCGTCGGATTCGGAGTTAGAATGGTGAAGATATGGCTTGGGTAAAGCTGGGGAATATACTACGGCGGAAATGCATGTCAAGGATGTTCAGAAAAGTTTATGGAGTAGTACCAAAGGATACTTATGCGTTTCTGCAATCGCGTGAGCTCAAGAATCGCTCAAAAGGGAGAGCTAGGGTTGAAGAGTTACGCCGCTTTAAAGATTCTAGGGGCCTATAAGTAAGATGAGAAAGATTCTAGGGGTCTATTTGTGATTACGAAAAAGATTAGGGCTTCAGTGTAAAAGGGTTGGGATCTAAACAAAATTATTGTAGAAAAAGGGGGTGTTCCTGTAAAATAACAGAACCGGAACAGAGTTATTACAAAGATCAGGGGGTTATCTGTAAATATATGGGATCTGGGAATTTCCAGGGAATTTGGGTTTTATTTTTGTACTGGAAAAGGTATGAACAGAGTTCACTGTTTTGTGAGCCGGGTCTATGGCTTGGGTTCATGATCCATGGCGGACAGAAGCGGTCTGGATGGTTGGATGTTGAATGGAGGGTTGCGATTTTATGAACCAAAGGGGTACGCTAGCTTCTACCAGGGGCGTTTGGAGGCCGCGCTCGGCGGCTGGACTCGGCGGAGGCGACGGCGCCATGGCAGGAGTAGCCAGTACGGCGTTCCAGTGGCTCGAAACAGAAACGGTGAGGTCCGTGAGGTAGAGGGGGAGATGGAGAGCTCACTGCGGGGGCTTGTCGACGACAGAGAGCGGTGGAGGCGGAGCAGGGCGGCAAGGTGTCGTTGCCTGAATCGTCTTGAGATTGTTTGGCAGAGCTTGGCAGGGGGGATTATTGAAGTTTGGCGTTGCACGCAGGCAAGAGGATAGGGGTAAAGGGAGCTTTCCGGCGGCGAATTTTCACAATGGCCGGAGTTGGTGAAGATTTGGGTGGGGAGAGGATGAAATTGGGTGGTGCTGGTGGTCGAGGCGAGGGAGCTAGAGGATATGGCCGCTAGGGCACTCGTTTGGCGGAAGAGATAAGCGGCGGAGGTGGCGCGTCCCTGTCACAATGGCATCTTGGGCCAGGCGGAGACCTTGGATATTGAAATTGAACTAAAAAATAGTCGTCGGGCACGTGAGGCAGGGTTGACGAGGGGCGACATGGGAGGAAACAGACAGCGTTGCACGTGGCGGATGATTTGGTGGCGTAGGGGGTTGGCGCGTCGTGCGCGATGCGTCGGCGGCGCCCGCGGCGCGTGCAGGCGGTGCCCATGTTGACGATGGAGCAAGGAGGGAAAAGGCTAGGCAGGGGCAGGCGCACGGTTGGGCCAAGCTGGGCCAGGAGAAGAGGTGGTAGGTTGGGCCGAGAGAAGAGGAAGGAGGTTTGGGCCGAGGGGAATGCAGCCCAGAAAAAGGAAAAACGTTTAAACATTTTCCAGACATTAAATCAAAGCAAGTTTTAATTCAAAATCAAATTTTAAAAGGGGTTAAATTACCGAGATAAATCAAAATAAGGACAGTTTTGTATCTTGGAAATTTCCATTTCTAGCTCTAGTTTGTATTAGTCTAGCTAGTTAGATTTCGATAATTAAAAAGATAAGAGTTAGAAGAAATTTAAATTCTAAGTGTTTTTTTCCCTTTTGAAATTTGGGATGTGGCTAATTTGGGAGGTGCCATGAAAATAAATTTGAGAAAAGCTCATCGTGATAATTGTGAAAGCTTATTTTAATATAAATGTTAATGAGGCCTCCTAGAGGATGTGAAATAGAACATTGCTCTTGTCCCTAACATGCACCGAAATGCGATAATACCTGAAACAGTTTGGACATATCCGCCGAGCCGTGGCGAGAAGACCTAAAGACACATGCCAGTCCCAAGATGCCATCGTGTACAAAAAAACGTTATATTTCATTACACCATGATTATCTTTTAGCTCAATTTCTAAGGTCTAATACTTATACATGATGAAGTTCGATTCTTGCCATTCTTTCAATTGCATATGCTACGGTATTATGGAACTAGTAAAAGTTGTATATGCGGTGCTAACATACAAAGATAAATTAGTTTCATTTATCTTAACTATATCTCCCCTTAATGTTCCAAATACGACGACTCTTTATTCAAATACGGGAAAGGCGAATAAACATAACAAGAAATAAAAATGTTAAAGGATATTCTTTGTTATGGGTTTTTATTTTTTGAAAAATACTTTTCTTTACGATCGATCCAATAATTAGAGATTGTACCACTTGGCACGCTACCCCTCAAAAAAAAAGAAAAAAAAAGAAAACATGCAGCTAAAAAGATGGGGCAGTTCTTTTGCATGACAAGTACTACATTCCTGGAAACACGAAGCTGCAGTGGGAGAAAGGTGCGGGAAGGCAAATTCTTGCGCGGGAGCAGCCATGGCGAGCGAGATATGCGAGATGGAGGCTCGCCAAGCTGGGCTAGCGAGATACTACCACTGGTTTTTTATGTATGTCGTTTTGACACGGCAGCGTAGATCAAGTTTAGATCTTTTAGGTTGTCGGGAACGACAACATTTTCCGAATGGAGGTAGTACGCGGAATGGAGGTGAAGCAAATTTTTCCGATGCATGGCTTCTTTGCAAAGAAAAGGGATAGCGCTAGGAATGTCAATAGCTCTCGATTTGACTAATTAGCTTTCACAGATTGATTGGGCTTCTTTTCCTCAGGATGTGCTGTTCCTGAGTCTGTTGGAGGGCTGGTTTTGGGGAAAATCGCCAAATTCAGTGAAAACAAGCGTTTTGGCTAGGCGGGTGGAGATGTTCCATCAGATTTTGTTTAAGATTAAGATATATGCAATTCTTTCCAATGCTAGATGAATATTGTGACACCCCGTGTCACTGGAATTCAAATCTATGCAAA
>LAPY01007225.1:0-12439 GCA_000970635.1 Eragrostis tef
TTTTTCTTCGCCTTCCTTATATATTGGCAATACCTACCACAGCTGGGGTTTCCCTTGCTATATTTTCTCCAAAAACATAAAAGGTGGCTATGACAAATAAGGATAGATTTTGTTCTTCACTTGCTGACAGTCGCTTATAGAAAAACAATTTCTCAATGTAGTTTATGGGGGTGAAACTTCTTTCCTTTCGAGAGGTTAGAGATTTGAGACTTGGCTATGTGAGTTAGGTAAACTTTTATTCTTAAGGTCTCCAATTTGAGACCCCTTCTCATGATCCTTGGACCGTGGTTTAAATCATGAATGGTTGTTAGTCTGGCAATTGCATCCACCTGAGGCGCTCCTGCATAGAATTTATCGTTGCGTGTGGGTGTTGCCATATTGATGCGTTATGCATTTAAACCCGAGGACCGAGAGGATATGAAGCCATTAATGTTGCTGTATGTTATTCTGGTCGGTCGAATAACACCATGATCTGTACAAATTGCTTGATCTGTAGAAATTGCACAATGAATAATGGAACAACATGGTTGCTCTCAATCTTACTTATGAATTAAACTATAAATAGTTTGGTTAAATCGGATTGCTTACTTACCTCTTTGCCCACATAGCCATAATCCCTTTTATAGTGTTTTGCACTGTTGCACGTGGGTGACAACATCCTATTATTTCTTAGATTTTTTGTTTTATAACGGAATCATTTTGCGTTATTGTAATAATGTGTTGTCTGTGTGCAGCACATGAGATTAGGAAATTTCTTGGTAAAAATACCACATCTGTTGGTAGAGCTATCGAGAGCATGATTAAGGTTGGCAAAGTGAATTCACAATCAGGATTGGATCTTCCACAGGTTTGTCTCTCATGCTCTACTTTATTCATGGGCTGAATACTGTTTAATTTAAGGCATCTTGTACCTGGTTTTTATTGATGAAATTGCTTCTTTTTTGTTACGATTAAGAGAAGCATGACAAATATTTGCTTCTGTAAAACTGAATGTTGACATTGATGACTATTCCTCAATTCATCTGTGATTTTTTGGGATGGAAAAATGTCCATTTTACGTAGGTTAATGTCTTCTATCATCCCACAGTTTTAACTTGAAACACAACTTACGATGGGAAACCAAATTGTTAAACTTTATTAGGGGGTATATTGACCTAGATTTAATAGTTTGAGGTAGTAAAATGGGTCGTAATTTTGTTTGGGAGATCAAACAAATAAGATGAATTGTTTGTAGTAGTAGTAAACAGGCATTATTTTTTTCTATTTTCTCTGAGAATATTTTAGAACTAATAGGGTTTTTGTTGTGAAATTTTCAGAGAGATGGGATGACCATTCAAGCTGAACGACTCAACTTCCACCGTTATATCTCTCACTTTCGTTCCGTTCATAGGGGTGCTGCTTTTGCTAAGATGCGCACAACATCTGTTAGAAAGTTACTTCCAGAGTACGGGTCTTCATGTCATTCTTTTTTTGTTTCCTTGAGTGCATCGGCTTGTATCTGTACTGAAAACTTCCATGTAGGTCGTGGGGTTTTCTGTGTCCAGTCCATACACCTGATGGAGAGCCTTGTGGTTTACTAAACCATATGACTATCACATGCCGTAAGATATTCTCATGTTCTCTCGAATTTAATTTATCACTGCCCCCTGTAAACACCACAACCTCATTTCATATCCAAGGACCAGGATTTCTTGCTTCTCTTTTGTGTTTGGCAATATGTTTGTGTGCTTATCTTTTGGGGCACTTAAGTGCTAATTATCTCAACTTAGTATTTTTCTTAGCATCAGCTTATATTTGCAGTATGGTTGTGTGCTAATTATCCCAACTTGTTATTTTTCTTAGCATCAGTTTATATTTCGTGTGTACAGGTGTTTCATCATTCTACAACTCAGAAGGGTCAATTAAGAATTTTGAGACTATAAAATCGTCACTTTCTGCTGAGTTGGTTCGTGTTGGAATGAACCCATTGTCGCCGAAGATTGAGCGAACTGGCCCCCCAGCAGTGCTAAACATCCACTTGGATGGATGCATTGTTGGTACTATTCCTTCTGCTAAGATCAAGGAAGCAGTTAACTATCTTCGAACATTAAAACTTCTGGCGCATTCCGGGGTCTGTTTTCTTATGTTATCATGTTTTTGTTAAACTTGACCCATTCATTGTTTATTTTGCTTTCATATTCAATCTCATGGACCCGTTCAAATTAATAGATTCCCGAAGATCTGGAAGTGGGTTATGTTCCCTTAAGTCTGGGTGGAGCCTATCCTGGCCTTTACCTTTTCACAAATCCAGCTAGATTTGTTCGACCTGTCAGGAATCTTATTAGTCTACCTGACGGAAAGAAAAATATTGAGCTTATTGGACCATTTGAACAGGTACATCTCGTATCAGTCTTCTTATTCATTTAATAGTTTGTTACCTATATCCCAATAACGTTTTTCGTATTTGATATTAGGCGTTTATGGAGATAAGTTGTCCAGATGGTGGGAACGGTGGGAGAAAAGAGATATTTCCTGCAACTCATGAAGAAATCCACCCTACAGCCATTCTCAGTGTAGTTGCCAATCTGACACCTTGGTCTGACCACAACCAGAGTCCTAGGAACATGTACCAATGCCAGGTAGATATTGGCTTTACAATGATCTGTTCTGCATGATGACGCTTATAGCTCTTTTTGGATCAACTAATCTCCTGCTTATTTGCAGATGGCAAAACAAACCATGGGTTTTTGTGGGCAAGCTTTAAAGTTCCGTACTGATGTAAAAGCATTTCATCTACAGGTTAGAATAATTAAGTAGTTATCATGGAGAGCTATTTTTTAAAGTTGCTTTCACTGTAATTGAATAGGATATTTACATATGGCCTTATATGATTCTTAAGGTGCTTGTATTTTAATTTCTATTGTGGTATTACAGCGAGGTCATTCTCAGTTATTACTAGGTGTAGGCTATCTCTTGCTTATTGCAGTACTGTGTAGGGCAGAATGCTTTGTCAGTATTGGGACCAGCTGTATCTCACCAGTTTCCCTACAGAACTGATAAATAAATGCGATTTGGTCCTTTTTGGTTTCTCATTATATTTTGCAATAGTTTGTATAGAAATGTTGAGTTGGCAGAATATGTAAGAGAAGAAACCATAACTTGGGTCTCCCTCATCAAATTGGTTATCTGCAGACATGTCTTATGGGACTTTACTAAAGGCTTATTTGTTACTCCCTCCGTCCCAAAATACATGGCATTCTCACTTTTCGAGACACCTTTCTCTCTTTCCAATACACCTCTATCTCTATCACTCTCCTTCTTTTTTTCCGTGTACCCCACCTTTTCCACATCTCCTTAATCTCCGTGCCCACACCCACAATGCCAAGTATAGTGGGACGGAGGGAGTAGTAGAATTATCAAATAGTCATTAAACAACTATTTCTGATTTCTGACTTCACTCTTCTTTAGAAGGCATGGCATGAAAAGAGAATTTAAGCATGCTAGGTCATCTGTCTGATCCATTTTGATACCATACGTATTTGATAGCAGCCAAATCCATTCTGCTGGTTAGTTGTATAAATGACAAATTGACACTTGGGTGAAACTTTCGCCAATTGTTAGAGAACACTGCTCATCAAGTCACCATGTATACTTTCTTTGTTACCCTGCAGACCCCGCAGACACCAATTGTTCGGACAGCTACATATAACAAATATTGTATGGATGAATTCCCGTCAGGAACAAATGCTATTGTTGCAGTGCTTGCATACACAGGGTAAGGCTTTCAATATAGTATGAACATTTTTGAACTTTGCTTAAAAACATGAAACTGTTGGTGTGTGCTAGATATGACATGGAGGATGCGATGATTTTAAATAAATCAGCTGTTGATCGTGGAAACCACAACCTCATTTCATATCCAAGGACCAGGATTTCTTGCTTCTCTTTTGTCTTTGGCAATACGTTTGTGTGCTTATCTTTTGGGGCACTTAAAGTGCTAATTATCTCAACTTATTATTTTTCTTGGCATCAGCTTATATTTGCAGTATGGTTGTGCGCTAATTATCCCAACTTGTTATTTTTCTTAGCATCAGTTTATATTTCATGTGTACAGGTGTTTCATCATTCTACAACTCAGAAGGGTCAATTAAGAATTTTGAGACTATAAAATCGTCACTTTCTGCTGAGTTGGTTCGTGTTGGAATGAACCCATTGTCGCCGAAGATTGAGCGAACTGGCCCCCCAGCAGTGCTAAACATCCACTTGGATGGATGCATTGTTGGTACTATTCCTTCTGCTAAGATCGAGGAAGCAGTTAACTATCTTCGAACATTAAAACTTCTGGCGCATTCCGGGGTCTGTTTTCTTATGTTATCATGCTTTTGTTAAACTTGACGCATTCATTGTTTATTTTGCTTTCATATTCAATCTCATGGACCCGTTCAAATTAATAGATTCCCGAAGATCTGGAAGTGGGTTATGTTCCCTTAAGTCTGGGTGGAGCCTATCCTGGCCTTTACCTTTTCACAAATCCAGCTAGATTTGTTCGACCTGTCAGGAATCTTATTAGTTTACCTGACGGAAAGAAAAACATTGAGCTTATTGGACCATTTGAACAGGTACCTCTCGTATCAGTCTACTTATTCATTTAATAGTTTGTTACCTATATCCCAATAACGTTTTTCGTATTTGATATTAGGCGTTTATGGAGATCAGTTGTCCAGATGGTGGGAACGGTGGGAGAAAAGAGATATTTCCTGCAACTCATGAAGAAATCCACCCTACAGCCATTCTCAGTGTAGTTGCCAATCTGACACCTTGGTCTGACCACAACCAGAGTCCTAGGAACATGTACCAATGCCAGGTAGATATTAGCTTTACAATGATCTATTGTGCATGATGATGGTTTTTTGGATCAACTAATCTCCTGCTTATTCGCAGATGGCAAAACAAACCATGGGTTTTTGTGGGCAAGCTTTAAAGTTCCGTACTGATGTAAAAGCATTTCATCTACAGGTTAGAATAATTAAGTAGTTATCATGGAAGAGCTATTTTTCTTAAAGTTGCTTTCACTGTAGTTGAATAGGATATTTACATGCGGCCTTATATGATTCTTAAGGTGCTTGTATTTTAATTTCTATTGTGGTATTACAGCGAGGTCATTCTCAGTTATTACTAGGTGTAGGCTATCTCTTGCTTATTGCAGTACTGTGTAGGGCAGAATGCTTTGTCAGTATTGGGACCAGCTGTATCTCACCAGTTTCCCGGCAGAACTGATAAATAAATGCCATTTGGTCCTTTTCGGTTTCTCATTATATTTTGCAATAGTTTGTATGGAAATGTTGAGTTGGCAGCATATGTAAGAGAAGACTTCAGGTTGGTTAGTGGAATTATCAAATTGGGTCTCCCTCGTCAAATTGGTTATCTGCAGACATGTCTTATGGAACCTTACTTAAGGCTTATTTATTAGTGGAATTATCAAATAGTCATTAAACAACTATTTCTGATTTCTGACTTCACTCTTCTTTAGAAGGCATGGCATGAAAAGAGAATTTAAGCATGCTAGGTCATCTGTCTGATCCATTTTGATACCATACGTATTTGGTAGCAGCCAAATCCATTCTGCTGGTTGGTTGTATAAATGACAAATTGACACTTGGGTGAAACTTTAGCCAATTGTTAGAGAACACTGCTCATCTAGTCACCATTATACTTTCTTTGTTACCCTGCAGACCCCGCAGACACCAATTGTCCGGACAGCTACATATAACAAATATTGTATGGATGAATTCCCGTCAGGAACAAATGCTATTGTTGCAGTGCTTGCATACACAGGGTAAGGCTTTCAATATAGTATGAACATTTTTGAACTTTGCTTAAAAACATGAAACTGTTGGTGTGTGCTAGATATGACATGGAGGATGCCATGATTTTAAATAAATCAGCTGTTGATCGTGGAATGTTCCGCGGACATATTTTCCAGGCAAGTTATGCTTCTCTATTTATTATGATCAGTAATATAATTTATCATCTAAATGCAGTTTGGTTTAAAACTACCACATCCAATCGGATTTATATGGCATTCCGACTGGAGGGACTGGTGCAATTTGAAGTTTTGAACTGATACCTCTGGTCGGAGCATCATATATATCCGACTGGAGGTAGCGTTTCTTTGCATGGTACCTATGTAGTATCTTAGGTGCAATCCAAGGAATGCATTAGTGCCTCACTGCCTTTATTTTATCTAACTTCTCTGGGATCTGGACTATATTATTATTTTCTAACTTAAAAAGGGATCTTTCTGTGTGACTATAATAAACTTTATCTGAGCCTTGAAAGTTATTATATCCTTTATGAGTTTTGCACCTATGCCATCGTTTGTGTCGTAACCCATATTTTTAGAGACATTATGACTTTTGTTTTCAAATTGCGCTGTTGCCAATTTGCCATTAAATTTTTTTAGTTGGTACTGCTAGAGATAACTGTATCTCCTTGTATTCAGTCACACGCTGTAACCTATCCTATTCTTCAGGCACTAGCCGATAGTCTAGGTTTGTTGGCTGTGCTGCACGTTATGCACCACTGTTGTACTATACATTACAGTGTCATTGTCAGTTCTCCACTCTTGTCCATGTTATCAGATTGGAAAATCGTATCCTTCATGAATCCGTTTGCTCCTGTGGTTCCTCATCCTCTTTCCCTCCCACTCCTCTCCCGATTGTTCCTCCTCTGATCCGACCGGCCACCTGCTCCGTCATGCCTTGCAGTCCCCTTCACCAGCCTCTAACTGGCGGTATCGGCTGGGGGGGGACTGCGCAGATCTAGACGGTGAACATTCATTCCCATGTCCCCTACACTGTGGATCTTTGTGATGCGAACTACACAGTGGCATAGCTTCTATGACACTGTCCTTGGCATGTTTGCTCTGCGCAACCACATCGATCGCTTTCGTTCTGGCGATCCCTAGTGGATCATGATCGACAAGTGCATCGTCAACTGGTTCTACATCACGATCTCCAAGGAGACGTTCTGTTACAGGTACCAATACCAAACATTTTGCTAACATGGCAATTGGAGGGCGCCACTAGTTTAAAGCCACAGTTAAAATTTCACAAGAAAGGCTTGGTTACCCCTCACTCTCTCGTCCTGTACTTCGCTGCTCTCTCTCTACCTATCTGAACCCGAAATTCCAAATAGATATTTGCAGTACACGAGTCCAGATGGATCTCCACATGAATAGAAAAAGGAAACCGGAAGCCTCTTAAAAATAGAAATCACCATGGCATCCTTGTCTGATATGTAATGACTCAAGAAAATAAGAATCCACAACCCTTTTTCTTTTACACGTCACGGCTGGATCTTGAAACGCAACTAAATTCAATCTGGAAGAGAGACTCAATGAGGAGGCCAGGGCAGGAGAGAAGCAATCAACGGACCTTGACCATAGCCACGCATCACCATTGACTACGGCAGGCGGTGCAGCGTCGTTGACGTCAGCGCCCTCATTGTCACGATTAGCAGCGATATGTTAACTAGATGTAGAAAAGAGCTGAAAGCTCGTTGGTGAAAGGTGAGGCTGGAGGGATCCCCCAATCACATGGAGAGATATGGGAGGGAAGGCTCTCCGGCTATGGGAATTCATTGGTCGATTGGTGTTGTGGCATCCTAGTTAGAGAAAACTTGATAATTCAACAATATCCTGTGTTCTAACTGTTAGTGCCAAAACATGTATAGCTTAAAGAGTTTATAAATTTTCAATGTACACAGCATATGTATGATGTCTACATTTTCATATAGAATGTGGTACTGTGATTTTTTTAACTCGGGAAACAGCGAGCCCCCCCCCCCACTGTATTATTTTGTTAATTAACTATATAAAATAAAGGAAAGAACTGTACAGGAAAAAGAAAAGAAGGTAGAGAGATCAAATTATACAATTGAATGTACCCAGAAAAGGAAGGTAGAGCAGTCACTGTCTTTTATTCTATATGCTAGAAGTCTGCAGTGTTCTTTGAACCCTTTCTTCCAGGCTTGCAAACTGGAAGTTTCATTGTCAAAGATCTTGTTGTTCCTTTGTCTCCAAATATTCCAGGCAGCTACTACTAGAATTTCTGTGCAGAAATTTACTTGAGATACTTGCTTTGCCCCAATGATCATGTTGAAGGAAGGAGAATTACTGTTCCATTGAATCTGCAGCCAATTCCAACATTGTTTGCTGAAGTCACATAGGAAGAACAAGTGCACGGCAGTTTCCTCCACACAATGCTGACATAGGACACAACTGTAGCTGTTATTCTGGATTTTTTAGTAGCCTTTACCTGGATGTTTTCAAATTTTAATTGAGCAACTAATTTCGAAAAACATAGAATTAAATAGCTATTCAGTTATTGTGAATGCAGAAATAACCCTTTTTCTTATAAACACTTTTTGCAGACTGAGTGCATTGACTTATCAACAAAAAGTAGAGATAATGTTCCAGAAATGTTTGCCAAGAGTGCATTATCAAGGGACACGAGCACTGCCATTGATTCAGATGGTCTTCCTCGGCTTGGAGAGGTTCATATGTATTCATATTAAATTTAGTTATTTCCTTGTGCTACAATAGCTGTTGAATTTCTTCTCGCTTGTGGAATTATCCTTACTTGGACGTCTATTTTCATGAACAGCAAGTGCATCCATATGATAAGTATTACAGTGTCTATAACAGTCTCACAGGTGCAGTAAGGCCTGTCAGACTTAAAGGCACAGAGCCAGCATATATTGACTATGTTGCTGTCAATGGGGCGAGTTCAAAGGGTAGTCTGCAGAAGGTAATACAGCATACAAATAACCTTCTGAAAGAGTTTAGAACAGTCACAGGCATGCTTTTTTTTGTTTGTTTTATCTGAGTTCTCAAAAAATTGACACAACATTCTTACATTCTTAAAAGTTTCTAATGGTATGCCTAGTCTGAACTATTTTTTCTTCCGTGTTCATGGTATGTGTTTCACAAGTTGATATTTCTGCAGGCGAATATTCGTTTGCGTCGTGTGAGAAACCCCATAATTGGTGACAAGTTCAGCAGCAGACATGGGCAAAAGGGTGTTTGTTCACAGTTGTGGCCAGATATTGACATGCCATTCTCTGCAAATACTGGCATGAGGCCGGACCTGATCATTAACCCCCATGCATTTCCTTCAAGAATGACTATAGCAATGCTCTTAGAGTCTATGGCAGCGAAGGTACAAATATGTCTCATAGCTTGGGAGAAACTCAATTCCTTTTTATCATGTTTGTATCATATTGCAACTTGCACGCTCAAAGATATCTAGCAGCCGAATTTAATTTGCAGAAGAAGGATATGTTGTGGCGTAAAGGCCACAACACATGGGCCAGCAGCGCCTGCAGCAGGCCAGGAATAAGTTAGGCAGTTTGTTAGCGAGATAAGATTGGTTTGTTAGACTGTTAGCTAGATATGTTTGGGATTGCCGGGTGCCTATGGCTATAAAGGCAGCCGTGAGTCCTAGAGTAGAGGGTACGCAAGAAGTAGAAGGCTAGGTCCTCGTCTTGCGCCGTGGGCTGTGGCCCCCGGCGTCGATCCATGGGAATTCATTGGTGGATTGGTGTTGTGGCGTCCTTGTTAGAGAAAACTTGATAATTCAACAATTTCCTGTTCTCTAACTGTTAGTGCCAAAACATGTATAGCTTAAAGAGTTTATAAATTTTCAATGTACACAGCACATGTATGATGTCTTCATTTTCATATAGAATGTGGTACTGTGATTTTTTTTTAACTTGGGAAACAGCGAGCCCCCCCCCCCTGTATTATTTTGTTAATTAATTATATAAAATAAAGGAAAAGAACTGTACAGGAAAAAGAAAAGAAGGTAGAGAGATCAAATGTACCCAGGAAAGGAAGGTAGAGCAGTCACTGTCCTTTATTCTATATGCTAGAAGTCTGCAGTGTTCTTTGAACCCTTTCTTCCAGGCAAACTGGGAGTTTCATTGTCAAAGATCTTGTTGTTCCTTCGTTTCCAAATATTCCAGGCAGCTACTACTAGAATTTCCGTGCAGAAATTTACTTGAGATACTTGCTTTGCCCCAATGATCATGTTGAAGAAAGGAGAATTACTGTTCCATTGAATCTGCAGCCAGTTCCAACATTGTTTGCTGAAGTCACATAGGAAGAACTAGTGCATGGCAGTTTCCTCCACACAAAACTGACATAGGACACAACTGTAGCTGTTATTCTGGATTTTTGAGTAGCCTTTACCTGGATGTTTTGAAAATTTAATTGAGCAACTAATTTCGAAAAAAATAGAATTAAATAGCTATTCAGTTATTGTGAATGCAAAAATAACCCTTTTTTTCTTATAAACGCTTTTTGCAGACCGAGTGCATTGACTTATCAACAAAAAGTAGAGATAATGTTCCAGAAATGTTTGCCAAGAGTGCATTATCAAGGGACACGAGCACTGCCATTGATTCAGATGGTCTTCCTCGGCTTGGAGAGGTTCATATGTATTCATATTAAATTTAGTTATTTCCTTGTGCTACAATAGCTGTTGAATTTCTTCTCGCTTGTGGAATTATCCTTACTTGGACGTCTATTTTCATGAACAGCAAGTGCATCCATATGATAAGTATTACAGTGTCTATAACAGTCTCACAGGTGCAGTAAGGCCTGTCAGACTTAAAGGCACAGAGCCAGCATATATTGACTATGTTGCTGTCAATGGGGCGAGTTCAAAGGGTAGTCTGCAGAAGGTAATACAGCATACAAATAACCTTCTGAAATAGTTTAGAACAGTCACAGGCATGCATTTTTTTTTGTTTATCTGAGTTCTCAAAAAATTGACACAACGTTCTTACATTCTTAAAAGTTTCTAATGGTATGCCTAGTCTGAACTATTTTTTCTTCCGTGTTCATGGTATGTGTTTCACAAGTTGATATTTCTGCAGGCGAATATTCGTTTGCGTCGTGTGAGAAACCCCATAATTGGTGACAAGTTCAGCAGCAGACATGGGCAAAAGGGTGTTTGTTCACAGTTGTGGCCAGATATTGACATGCCATTCTCTGCAAATACTGGCATGAGGCCGGACCTGATCATTAACCCCCATGCATTTCCTTCAAGAATGACTATAGCAATGCTCTTAGAGTCTATGGCAGCGAAGGTACAAATATTAACTTCTCTCATAGCTTGGGAGAAACTCAATTCCTTTTTATCATGTTTGTATCATATTGCAACTTGCACGCTCAAAGATATCTAGCAGCCGAATTTAATTTGCAGAAGAAGGATATGTTGTGGCGTAAAGGCCACAACACATGGGCCAGCAGCGCCTGCAGCAGGCCAGGAATAAGTTAGGCAGTTTGTTAGCGAGATAAGATTGGTTTGTTAGACTGTTAGCTAGATATGTTTGGGATTGCCGGGTGCCTATGGCTATAAAGGCAGCCGTGAGTCCTAGAGTAGAGGGTACGCAAGAAGTAGAAGGCTAGGTCCTCGCCGTCGATCCATAATAATTTGGTATCAGAGACAGTCCGGCGCATTGCCTCCATTGCTGGCGCCGGTGGTCCTGTGACCCCCCTCACCTTCTCCGCCAAGCTCGACTTCGCCCTTGCAGAGATGGAGGCCATGTTCTGTCGCCTTGACAACCAGGAAGCACGACTCGCGGCTTTGGAGGCGAAGCGATCTCTGCCTTTGCTGCCTCCACCAATGCCGCAAATAGCCGATGCGGCACCATTGCCGAGCGATGTTCAGACGCCTGCACCATGCCCAGAGGTCACCATGGTGGTGGTTTCCCCTTCACTCATCTCCACCATCGTCGTCCCAGCCGTCTCTCCGACGCTGGCACAGCCGGTGCAACCGCTGGTGATGGCACTGGCAGCCGAGGTCGCTGAAGATCCCAAGCCCGAAGTACACGTGAAGGCGCACGCACCACACACAAAGGCAGAGATCGCGGCTTTCCTGTTGCTCCTTCATGCCATGGAAGAAGGGCGGCGCCATGAAGAAACGGCGCACTCCAGGTCTGGCGAACAAGGTGCTCGACAAGGTGTTGTCCCTTCCCTTGCAGCCGATCTGCGACTAGGCATTCAATTTCGCCATCTTCCAGATGTGCTGCATGCAGTTCCATGGGAACCGGGAGGAAAATCTGCACACCACGTCATGGTTGAAGGCCGCTTGGGAACTGCTGCATGCATGGAAATTGTCCCTGTGATTGCAGAAGGAAATCAAGGAGGCAGTGAGGGAAAATTGGGGGATTTGCTAACGCCGCTGTCATCATCCCCGCAGATAACTCGTGCATGCAGGTTTTTTGGTGAGGAGAAAACGGAAACAGTTCCAGATATTCTGTTTTCTTTTGTCCCCGGCCTCGATCCATAACAGGATACTAACTAAATTCATGTTCAAATTGACACTAAAGTGTTTTTTAACAATGTTAACTCTTCTGTTTCCTTTTTATTATGTATGAAAACTACGATACT
>LAPY01007244.1:0-10135 GCA_000970635.1 Eragrostis tef
TGTGCAAAATACGATAACTGAGACAGGTAAATATGGATGAAGTTATATTGGTGCCTGACGGTGCTGTGTGATAATGTCTATTCACTTAACTATTCTGTTACGGGAAAAGAATCGCTGTATTTAAAGTATTTCTGCCATATATTTTATTCATAAGTAGCATTTTAACAGGAACATTTGGTTTGGTTAATATTTTACTGGAGAAACATTTTGCCAAAAGTGTAATTTGTGATCTATAAAGAACATTGCCTAGACCAGTTACTGAATTCACAGTTGCTCACATCAGAAATAAGCTATGGGTCATCATCCTGGAGTCTCAAGTTACAATTGCAGGTATATATATTCTGTATCTCCAAAAACAATTTTATGAACACAACAATATATTTGACTGCCTGAATGTGGTTGTTTAATAGCTTATTAAGAAATAAGAGAAGTTGAATTAACCACAAGTAGATTCAAAAGGAACTTGATCTGTGGTACTTGATTTGTCGTACTTGATTTTGTTAACAGAAAAAAAAGATAGTAGAACTAATATTCAGTTGTATTCCTGCAAAGCTCTTTTTCCCCGACATGTTGTGTTCCCACTGAACATGCATTCTGAAAATGAACTGTTGAAGAACAATGAAATAAAGGTGATTCAGGAAATAGACTTTTTGTTACACAAAAAAGATTAAGGTAAGAAATCCTTGTAATCTACATTTTTTGCATGTAGTTCATTGCTGCTTGCATGGTCCCTGCCTTCATTCTAAAAGTATTCTCCAAAACTTTTTTCTTGCTGTGATTACTAGCAAGTACAGAAAAACAGTAACACATAAGAGGGTAGATGGAAAAGTCCTTCATATTGTTAGGAGAGGGGTTCACAACTCCTACCACCGCACTGCCGGGGGGCTAACCTGAGAAGTTTACAGTCTTGTATGATCTGATCCTTCGAGCTGAGAGGATTGGGAAACTTGAGTTGCACAGGAGTTGAAGATACCGTAGGAGTTCATAAACATAACATGACTATTGGAAGAGTGGCGAGGATTTCTTTTTTAATTGAATGAACCATTCAAAGAACCATATGCATTTTTTGTGATTTGCTCTATATTTCTTTGCAACAATCCCAAAAAATGGTACTTTGCAAAATGGAAGCATTTTGAGGCTTCATTTCCTCTCAAGATAGTGCGTTGGGTTAGATACTTCTGGTCATGTTGTTCAGTTGCTCTGGTAAACCGGCCCTATCACTCTATGGACACATCATTTCCTATAGCTGGTTAATTTTATGACTTCTAAGTTAATTAAGATTATTTTATTGTCCACATATATCACATTATCAGCTTAATCTTGAATATTGTTTGAGCCTTTTAGATACGTGCGTGTCGCACGTACATTGTTACAAGTAATAATAAGAGACTTGTAATGTCACCAATAGATGCATCGTCTGCGGCAAAAATAGAGAGGTGCTGAGAGAGAATTTTTAACAAAATGAATGATTATTAGAATGTTTTACGTAAAGTTGGAACCCAAGATGACAAATCTATTTCATAGGGACAGCCAAGGTTGCATGACACCCCAGATTCAGAGCCTACATTCCAGGAACCATTAGACCACCCAATAATCTCCTTGCTGCCAAGATCCAGCCAAAAGTAAGAGACCCTCAATCTTGATCTCACCAAACCTTCCCACCCAATAACCCTTAGATTTGTCCTGATAAGCACAATGCCGCTCCTCTCTCCAAACCATTCCAGCTGTAATCTCCCAAGGTTGCTCCCCTGCATCAACCCGCTCTCCTTGGCGAAGGGTAAGAGAGCCTCATTCTCGATTACCACCTGTGGCTTGTCCTTCCACTTCCCTGTGAACTTGGACAGCGCCCAGCTCGATATCCTGTGGTTGTTCGCAACGAGCACGACCAGGCTTCCTTCCACTGTATCCGTCGCAAGGAGGATCTGTGCCGGCCTGGCAGTGGGGAAACTGCAAGCGCGATGGAAACTCGGCGGTAACTTCTTCACGGTCACGCTTGGTTTTCCCCTGACGTGGAGCTTCATGATGTAGTACTTCTTGTCTGAGTAGCACAGCCAATGCACGGTATCACCGATGACAAGGTGCTTGCTTTGCCGTCGCAATCCGGTGGATCCGTACGGCAGAGGAGTTGGAACATCAGTGATGGGACCCCATGTTCCTTGCTCTGACGAAAATATTTGAATCTGCAGATTAGAGGTCCGAGCTGAGATGAAGATCGAGCTTACCACGAGCACTTTGAACGGCCGGCCCACAGCGCCGCCCACGCCGTCTCGGACGAGCAGAACATATATTCCATTGAACATTGGCTCGGGATGTAGGACTTGGCTGCGGTCGGTGGCGGGGCAGTACACGCATAGGTCAGGCTGTGGATCATAACTGCGGAGAAGAAGTAGGCCGTCGCGCGCCGTTATGGGCGTGCTTTTACCGACGCATGGCAGCTTGGTAGCATCTGCCGTGGTGCTATCCACCAGGTAGAGATCTTCGTCCCAGTCCTCGACTAGGTAGCCACGCAGAAAGGAAGGGACGAAGCATTTGCTATGCCGGAGACGAAGGCAGCGGTGGAAGGCCGGATCTGCAACGTGGCGGCGGAGTTCCTTGCATGTCGCGGCGGAGCGGACGACGGTGGCCGGGTCAGTGCGCCCCACGATCTCAAGCAGGAGTTCCGTCGGGAGATGGTGTGCTCTCGGCCTCTTCCTCGATCTGTGTGTTGTGGCATCCGTCATGGCTGGATCCGATCGAAGGAAATTCAACAAGTTTTGGCGGCGGCGGTGACGTGCATGCTGGGTCCTAGGTCATAGGAGCCTAATATTCTTGTACGGCTCAGCAGGCGTATCGGGTCAAGAATCAAGACACTACATATGTGCTAGGTAAATCTCCTCAAGTAAGTTCCCAAATAACTAAGACTCGTGGCTGTTCTTCAATGCCTTAACAAGCAACTATGGTTTCGTTACTCAACACAATAATTTATTAATCGAGTAAATTTCAAAGATCCACAAATACTTTGGGTTAAACATCACAAACCCACCAACTTTGATGCCCAGTTCAGAAATCTACCAATATTTTTTTTAACAAAGAAATCTATATTTGAGGTTACTTTCTCACAAACCCATCAATTCTTAACTGATCTCACAAATCTACCAACAGTCTAGTTTTAGCCTGAGTTGCCGTGCGTGTTTTGGCAGGACTGGAATCATAGGGCTCAAAGTGCAGCCTTATATCGTTGAATCATAGTAGTAGTGTGATGAAGACTTCCGGTATGTGACCCTCGATGGTTTATACTTTATTGCAACTGTGATGAACTATATGTATTTGTTCATTGACATTTCCAACTAGAGCCGCCTCGATCATAGTCGCTGTGGCACTCCGACCTGCTGTTTCCGACTGCTGATCGGCTCTTTAGGCGGCGAGGTGGCGTGCCCTCGTTCGTGGCGAGGGACAGAGTATCTTTAACACCTCTTCTCGCAACGTGGCATCCCACGACGGCCGCACCGCATCGCGTCCCATGATACTTTTTAGAAGGTGTTCTTCGCCAACATTTCATCTGTGGAATCGTGATATTTATTATTGTTCTTGTTTCTTCTTCATACAGTCTTCGTAAATCTCAGGTTATTGTAAAAGAAAAAAAAATAATTCTAGCCTGACTAAAAGAAGCGTTGTCTGCAGGAAAAATAGAGAGGTTCGTGAATAAGAAAATCAAAACTTTTCTAACTTGCTTTCCATGAATATCGTGGCATGTCGAAAGTGCATATTTAATGAAATAAACGATAATTAGAAGGTTTTACATAGAGTTGGAACCCAAGAACACAAATCTATTTCATAGATACAACCAACATTGCATGACACCCTAGATTTAGAGCCTATATTCCAGTGACCATTAGACCACCCAATAATCTCCTTGCAGCCAAGATCCACCCAAAAGTAAGAGTGCCTCACTGTCGATCTCGCAAAACCATTGCACATAGTATCACTTACCCATAAACTTGTCCTTAAAAGGACCACGCCGCTCCTCTCTCCAAACCATTCCAGCTGTAATCTCCCAAGGTTGCTCCCCTGCATCAACCCGCTCTCCTTGGCGAAGGGTAAGAGAGCCTCATTCTCGATTACCACCTGTGGCTTGTCCTTCCACTTCCCTGTGAACTTGGACAGCGCCCAGCTCGATATCCTGTGGTTGTTCGCAACGAGCACGACCAGGCTTCCTTCCACTGTATCCGTCGCAAGGAGGATCTGTGCCGGCCTGGCAGTGGGGAAACTGCAAGCGCGATGGAAACTCGGCGGTAACTTCTTCACGGTCACGCTTGGTTTTCCCCTGACGTGGAGCTTCATGATGTAGTACTTCTTGTCTGAGTAGCACAGCCAATGCACGGTATCACCGATGACAAGGTGGACACTACATATGTGCTAGGTAAATCTCCTCAAGTAAGTTCCCAAATAACTAAGACTCGTGGCTGTTCTTCAATGCCTTAACAAGCAACTATGGTTTCGTTACTCAACACAATAATTTATTAATCGAGTAAATTTCAAAGATCCACAAATACTTTGGGTTAAACATCACAAACCCACCAACTTTGATGCCCAGTTCAGAAATCTACCAATATTTTTTTTAACAAAGAAATCTATATTTGAGGTTACTTTCTCACAAACCCATCAATTCTTAACTGATCTCACAAATCTACCAACAGTCTAGTTTTAGCCTGAGTTGCCGTGCGTGTTTTGGCAGGACTGGAATCATAGGGCTCAAAGTGCAGCCTTATATCGTTGAATCATAGTAGTAGTGTGATGAAGACTTCCGGTATGTGACCCTCGATGGTTTATACTTTATTGCAACTGTGATGAACTATATGTATTTGTTCATTGACATTTCCAACTAGAGCCGCCTCGATCATAGTCGCTGTGGCACTCCGACCTGCTGTTTCCGACTGCTGATCGGCTCTTTAGGCGGCGAGGTGGCGTGCCCTCGTTCGTGGCGAGGGACAGAGTATCTTTAACACCTCTTCTCGCAACGTGGCATCCCACGACGGCCGCACCGCATCGCGTCCCATGATACTTTTTAGAAGGTGTTCTTCGCCAACATTTCATCTGTGGAATCGTGATATTTATTATTGTTCTTGTTTCTTCTTCATACAGTCTTCGTAAATCTCAGGTTATTGTAAAAGAAAAAAAAATAATTCTAGCCTGACTAAAAGAAGCGTTGTCTGCAGGAAAAATAGAGAGGTTCGTGAATAAGAAAATCAAAACTTTTCTAACTTGCTTTCCATGAATATCGTGGCATGTCGAAAGTGCATATTTAATGAAATAAACGATAATTAGAAGGTTTTACATAGAGTTGGAACCCAAGAACACAAATCTATTTCATAGATACAACCAACATTGCATGACACCCTAGATTTAGAGCCTATATTCCAGTGACCATTAGACCACCCAATAATCTCCTTGCAGCCAAGATCCACCCAAAAGTAAGAGTGCCTCACTGTCGATCTCGCAAAACCATTGCACATAGTATCACTTACCCATAAACTTGTCCTTAAAAGGACCACGCCGCTCCTCTCTCCAAACCATTCCAGCTGTACTCTCCGACCTGCTGTTTCCCATTGCTGATCGGCTGTTCAGGCGGCGAGGTGGCGTGCCCTCATTCGTGGCGAGGGGCAGAGTATCTTTGACACCTCTTCTCGCATCGTGGCCTCCCACGACGGACGCACCGCATCGCATCCCCTGAAACTTTTTAGAAGGTGTTATTCGCTAACATTTCATCTGCGATATCCTGATACTTACTCTTTCCTTTCTTTTTTATATGACACCGTTGACTTTTTCGTTGAACTTTGACCAACAATATAAATTTAAAAAATTACTTTTTGAATGTGAAATGAATATAATTGGATTCATCATCAAAAGCACTTTAAAGCTAACTTATACAATTAGCTATTGACACAAATATTTATACCACGCCGCTCCTCTCTCCAAACCATTCCAGCTGTACTCTCCGACCTGCTGTTTCCCATTGCTGATCGGCTGTTCAGGCGGCGAGGTGGCGTGCCCTCATTCGTGGCGAGGGGCAGAGTATCTTTGACACCTCTTCTCGCATCGTGGCCTCCCACGACGGACGCACCGCATCGCATCCCCTGAAACTTTTTAGAAGGTGTTATTCGCTAACATTTCATCTGCGATATCCTGATACTTACTCTTTCCTTTCTTTTTTATATGACACCGTTGACTTTTTCGTTGAACTTTGACCAACAATATAAATTTAAAAAATTACTTTTTGAATGTGAAATGAATATAATTGGATTCATCATCAAAAGCACTTTAAAACTAACTCATACACTTAGTTATTTACATAAATATTTATTGATAAAATGAAATATTAAAGTAACAAAAAAAGTCAATGGTGTCATATAAAATAAAATGGAGGGAGTATTATTGTTCTTGTTTCTGCTTCAAACAGTCTTCATAAATCTCAGGTTATTGTAAAAGAAAAAAGACTTCTAGCCTGACTGAAAGAAGCGTTGTCTGCAGGCCAAATAGAGAGGTTTGTGAATTAGAAAATTAAAACTTTTCTAACTTGCTTACCATGAATATCGTGGCATGTCGAAAGTGCATATTTGACAAAATAAATGATAATTAGAAGGTTTTACATAGAGTTGGAACCCAAGAACATAAATCTATTTCATAGGGACAACCAACGTTGCATGACACCCTAGATTTAGAGCCTATATTCCAGTGACCATTAGACCACCCAATAATCTCCTTGCAGCCAAGATCCATCCAAAAGTAAGAGTGCCTCATTGTCGATCTCACAGAACCATTGCACGCAGTATCACTTACCCATAGACTTGTCTTGATAAGCACCACGCCGCTCCTCTCTCCAAACCATTCCAGCTGTACTCTCCCCAGGCTCGCCTGCATCATCCCGCTCTCCTTGTGAAAGTAAAGAGAGCCTCATTCTCGATCACCACCTGTGGCTTGTCCATCCACTTGGTGGTGAGTTTCGACTCAGCCCAGCTCAGTATCCTTTGGCTGTTCGAAAGGAGCACGATGAGGCTTCCTCCCACCGTATCCGTCGCAAGCAGGATTTGCGCCGGCCTGGCAGTGGGGAATTTGCAAGCGCGATGGAAACTCGGCGGAAGCTTCGTCACGGTCACGCTTGCTTCTTCTTCTTCCCCGGCGTGGAGCTTCAAGACGTGGTACTTCTTGTCCGAGTAGCACAGCCAATGCACGGTGTCGCCGATGACAAGGTGCTTGCTTTGCCGTCGCAAACCGGTGAGTCCGCGCATCGTAGGAGTTTCAACATCAGTGAGGGGGCCCCAGGTTTCTTGCTCCGACGAGAACGTTTGAACCTGCAGAATGCTGAGCCCACCTGAGACGAAGGACGGGTTTACCTTGAGCACTTTGAACGGCCGGCCCACCGCGCCGCCACGCCGTCTCGGACGAGCAAAACATATATGCCATTGAACATTGGCTCAGGAGGTAGTTCTTGGCTGCGGCCGGCGGCGGGGCTGCACACGCATAGACCACCATTCAGGCGGAGAAGAACGAGGCCGTCGCGTGCTGCTATGGGCTTGCACTGCAGTGTACCTCTGAGCAGCTTGGTAGCGTGTCTTGAGGTGCAGTTCACCATGTTCAGTTCCTCGTTCCAGTCGTCAACCAGGTAGCCGCGCAGAAGGGAGGGGACGAAGCTTTTGCGACGCCCAAGACGAAGGCTGCCGTGGAAGGCCGGATCGGCGATGTGGCGGCGGAGTTCCTTGGATGTCGCGGCGCAGCGGACGACGGTGGGCGGGTCAGTGCGCCCCACGATCTCTAGCAGGAGGTCCAGCGGAAGTTGACGTGCTGTTTTCTGCTTTCTCGCTCTGTGGATTGCAGCGTTCGTCATGGCTGGATTTACCATCAGCAAGCTGGATCTGAGGGAAGTCGCCTAAGTTTTTGCAGCGGCGCTGAGATGTGGGCACTAGGGCAAGGGAATCTAATATTCTTGAACGGGGGGTTAGTTTTATATGCAGCAGCGTATCATATCTGGACTCTGGAGTAGCATTACAAACCGTCACAAAACGTCGTAGTATATTCGATCTACACACCAATGTTATGTGCAGTAGTCCAAGAGATTATGAGAAATGGTGTAATAAAAAATCCTGTGGACATTCCCCAATAAATAAGACTCCTGGCTATTCAATGTCTCACTGTGTGACACGAAAACCTGCCACGCTGCAGCAGGCCTTGACAAGGTATACAAGCTAGGGTTTCGTTAATTGAATAGAAAAAATATTAATCTGAAGAGACATAGTAACTTCTATATGATATTCAGCTACAAATGCTCTTTCTCAGTCGAATTTCTGTCCGCCTGATTTGTTCCGCGGTGTTTGATTTGTCTGTCCGTTCTGCACAGCGAAGTGCATCTCTTTGTTTGGAATTTGGCTCCCGTGCAGGGTACAGGGTACCCTGCACTCCTCTAAAAGGTTCATACATATATTTAAGCCAGATAACTTGACGTTAATGAGTTAAATCTGTATATACGTATTTTTACCGAAGCAATTACGGGTGTTATGGATCCCAAATCCTCAATTTATTTCCAGATGGGATGTTTTATTTATTTCAACATCCGCAACGTGACATGGCTGTACGAGTAGATCAGGCGTGACTCCGCCCTGGGGAATCGCTCCGGCGTTGCCGGGTCGCTGGTGTTCTCGAGCGCGTCGGATGGATGAGGTGAGGTCAGATGAGCACAAGATGATGAGAATCGAGAAGAAAGTGGGGTCTCATGATGGCGGAAAGCGTGGGATACATAAATCCTCAAAGGTTTATGTTTCCAATTGTGGGCTTTACCCTAGTTAAAGGGAGCCCTTCCAGAAATTCTCAGTGGCCCAAAGGGCCAAAGAGGGGATTTGGAAATAGTTTTCAACCAGCAATTGACGCGCCTCGGTATTACCTCACTAGCTGCGTCATTGCCCCAAGCGCAAAGATGAGTTCCAGAGCTCGCCTTCAGCCTGGTTTTATAACCATCCTGCGGACACGCAATTGCTATTCCTCCCGATGTGGTACTACATATCAACCGACCTAACTCTACGCGCTCAACTCCGCAGCGTTCAGTGCTTGTTTTTGCGCCTTGATAATCATCATGGGCCTAATTGTAAGGCGGCCGGTGATTATCATGGGCCTCAACCATTTAGTTATATCGACTTAGTAGAGCTTCTGGATTCTGATGTGATCGTGCTTCACTTGGCTCACGGATGCGGGAAACCTATACGTAGCCCTCCCGATGAAATCGTTTGATACAACAACTTTAAGATTCGTGCAAAACAAACATCCGACGGCTGTCCTCTTTTCTTCCTCCTCCGGCCTCCCCGACGGCGACGCCGATGCCGACAAGCCCGGCGCAGCCAGGTTAGCGCCGCAGAGGGCGGCGGCCGCGAATCCGGCGGTGGAAGCCGCCGGAGACGATGGAGGAGGGCGGGGCGGGGGGGTCTTGCTGGAGAATCCCTTAGTGCGCAGGATTTATGCCCCCAAGATCTCCTCCTCCCTCCGGGCATAGAAGAGCGTCCGGCAGGCCGGACCGGCGGCAGCGCAATGCGGGCGGGCGGTGAGGCGGCGGGGATGGCGCAAGGAAGATGACGTCCTCGATGCGGCGGTGGCGCGAGCAAGATGACGTCGAGCGGGCCGTGGGCCGACAGCGAGCAGGCCGTGGGCTTGATCTAGATGTTGTATCCCGTCGCACGCCTTGCCGGTAGGACGTCCCCACGGATGCGCCTGGCGCGTGAATCTATCTAAACTAATAAGAGACGAGTTGGGGGTCTAATGTTCGCCGACCTAAATCTTGCTTACCCTCTTTCATACCCACTTTTGATCTACATCCTAATTTACCCACCATGGCTGCCTCCACCCTCAGATTTTAAACAAAGTGAGGCCGTTACATAGGTGTTACACTTCTTGTTACAACTCACAGTAGAGAAAGGTTACGCTCAGGGTTGAATTTTCTTTTCCCCTCACCCATCGACGATGATACCCGCCCGCAGCACCCAGGGTCGGGACGGCTACCAAGCGTGAAGATCACTAGAATTCCTACAGGGGCCGCGGCACTTTCCTTCGAATTACGACACCTTCCTTTTTGCTGCCGATCTCCAGGCTTTTGTTCCTTTCAATCAAAATTTCAACC
>LAPY01007249.1:0-10603 GCA_000970635.1 Eragrostis tef
CAGGCTCCGCGGGAGGAGGCGGAGAGGAGGAGGCGGCGATTCCCATGGCGCTAGGGTTTTGGGCTCGAGATCGCGTCGGCGGCGCCGACAAGAGGAGCACAGCTTAAACCCTCGCGCGGAGGAACAACGACAAATCAAAGGGGCCGCCAGCGTAGAAAAGATTGGAAGGATGACAGAAAACGAAGCCCAGCCCAATGTGTCGGCTCCTTTCTGTATTGGACCTCCCTCAAAAGGAAAAACCTCTCTCAATCCAAATAAGAGTTGTAACTAACTTTTACTTTGTGCTCAAAAAAAAAACTAACTTTTACTTCTAATTAATTTTGAGTGCAAAACTAAATTCAGTGCGTATCCCCCCTTCCCACATGTACTCATTCACACAAACACCCCCAAAGATAAAGAATTTCCGGTGAAAAACTTCCTCCGCGACCCATCCCTCTCCCTCATCGATCTCTCTTCGTCGTTCTTTCCTCCAGAGACGAGCCGGCAGCGATTCTTGATCTAACCTCTCCGGAATGGACGAAGGAATGAGGGAGGCGATCGCAGAGTAGGTGACCAAGCAGAAAAGACCTCATCAGGATCGAGGAGGACACCTTCCGCTGCAATCTTCTGTGCTAATAATATCTGTCGGATGAATGTTTCGACGTGCATCCCAGTAGTTCCATCATCGCACCATCTCTCTGCCAGCATCAGATGGACTTGGGCGTGTACAGCCCTACCAAGTCAGTTTATTTCAGGACAAATCAATAAACTTGAAGACTGCAGCAGCCTCGTGTATCTATGGAAACCAAGATGACAAAAGATTGGACCCTGCAGAGAAGGGATGGTTGTATCAAGGCATATCTGGTTACAATCGCAGTATAAATGTTCAATGCATGATCTGATGTTTCTAGGCGATCATCCTGAATTTACTAGGTGACCGTATCACATGGACGTCCACTCCGAGACCAACTAGGCTAACTAAATTCAGTTTGCGCATCGAATCCACAATATCAATAGTCATCAGAATTGCCCGCCTCGTCATCTTCGTCTTCATCATAGCTTTTGTCATCCTCATCCTCGTCCTCCAGCTCATCATCAACTTCATCATACACTAACTCGGTGTCAATAGTGGTTCTCAACGCGACATAAGAGCTTCTATCAGAAGCATAGGGCACAATGCAGAAGTAGTCCTTTGGCAGCCCATCCAACAGTGACGAGCTTTTCACGACTTCCAGTGTCGAGGTCTGGCTGTGCCCTTTGAAGCATGAAAATTCCACCGAGCACCCGAACCTAGATTCCCAGTCATCAGGCTGGACGCAGACCAGGGAGATGGCATGTCCCAGGGGCTCCATTGGCTCCATGTTCATGAGGAAGAGGTGGCCATCCTTCGCGTGGAGCATGCAGGGGCCTGGCTTGACGATGAGGATGAAGGGCTCGTAGTATTTGAACTTCTTGGATGGCCACTTGTGTTGGGTCATGAAATGGTCCAGCAGCGGCGCCGCTGTCCCGGTGAAGCAGCACTCAGAATCTGGGCAGAAGCACGGCCTGTGCAAGCACATCTTCTCGTGCTTTTTCTTGTTGAAGCGGGTGATCTCCTCTTCACATCCATGCTTGGAAAAGGAGCAAGGAGCCACAACAGATTCGACAATGCGCTCCATGATGAAGCAGCGTTGGAAGACAGTACCTAAGCATTGGGGGCACTCGTTGAGCAGGATGTTGCAAGTCGAGCAGAGAACATGGCCTACACCACACTGTAGTGTTGGAAAGATTAAACAATACTTCGTTAGAGAATATCTTTGACTGAAACAACACATGGGAGTTGGCAGAAACGTTAGCACATGTCCTGTGACCTTAGCTAATATGTTGAAATATATCACAAAGACACTGCTTTCCAAAATAAGTTTATTTTAGGGAAAAACTAAGGTTTCATCAATCTGATGCTCTTCAGAAACTAACTCAAAACTAGTGTGTACCTGGAGAATGGGAGCCCTGAGTGGCTCATAGCAGACCGGACAGTCCAAGATGCTCAGCTCCATTCTGACTCCCTCCTTCATGTCGATGTTGTCTTCCTCCTCCTTAGTTTCTCCTTTCTTCTCCAATACCTCCAAAACTTCTAGGTTGCTTGTCATGACAGGCATAACAGAGGATTAAACCTATGGATCAGAACAATTCCATCACCTTTTGTTCCAAATTGTACTAGAAAAAAAATGACAAGCAATGAAGTGAATATAGGATAGTGTGTATTAGGTGCTACGTGCTCAACTTGGTTGAAAGGTCAAGGAAGCAGGATAGGATAATTCCAAACAAACAGAGAATGGGGTTGCCTAATGTATTTCAATTAACATATAATAGTTATAGTAGATATATATTCTTTATTAATGAAGACTTCCTACCGGTCGTAACTCATAATTGCACTAGCATAAAGCTAGTCAACAATGTTGTGTGAACAGTTTGCTCTATCAAACTGCGCCAGATAAACAATGTGGCAATAATGTCAAATTTTGATACAAGCAACAATAAATCACTACAGAGCGCAAAACTAAGTTCTTCTATCGAACACATGACATCTGCCATGAGCCCTACAACAAGCAGGTGAGTGAAGTAATTGCAATGAAGCTACGCATAAATGGTTTCTTTAGCAATACTATGTGCTGTGTATTTCATCCTAATGCAAACGTGCAGTGTCCGTATCACGGAAGTAATAAGAGGGACGATGCATATCCTTAGTGATTTTAACAAAGTATTACCAGAACTACAAGATGGATAAAGAATAAAAGCTGAAGCCACAACAGATCAAAATTATGCAGTAGATATTTTTAGCATTAGCACTAAGAAGTTTACACTGCCAGCTGAGAGCTACACTAAATAAAATACTATAAGGCTTCTTGCTCGTTTGACATAAACAATTATGATAATGATATGTACATATAGGAGCATATATTTACATTAATTCAATACCTCATTTCGCAATACTTATGCCAATAGTACAGTTCCTTGGCAAGTTGGCAAAATATATCACAAAGCGGTACTATGGAACTCACCTTTTACCTTCTTCTCTATCTTCTTTTTTTAATGTTTACAACATGAATATTTCAGTTGCTTTGTCAGATTTCATCTGGTTGGTTCCTCTAAAAAAATTATGGTTTCCTCTGACTCCTTTAAAATTAGCCTTTTAAAAAAAACCACAAATGCAACTGGGCAGCAACAATATGATGGCTTTAGCTTACAAGATAGCAATTCCACACAATAATACCCAACATAAAATTTTATCTGAGCATGTAAATTAGAATAAATTCCAGAAAACTACACATTTGTGTAGAGTAGATTACAATAAGATAGAACTGTAAATATTATCAAAATCAAGAAATGTAAAGATCATACTCGTATAACTTCGTATAATACTTCCTACCGGTCGTAACTCATAATTGCACTAGCATAAAGCTAGTCAACAATGTTGTGTGAACAGTTTGCTCTATCAAACTGCGCCAGATAAACAATGTGGCAATAATGTCAAATTTTGATACAAGCAACAATAAATCACTACAGAGCGCAAAACTAAGTTCTTCTATCGAACACATGACATCTGCCATGAGCCCTACAACAAGCAGGTGAGTGAAGTAATTGCAATGAAGCTACGCATAAATGGTTTCTTTAGCAATACTATGTGCTGTGTATTTCATCCTAATGCAAACGTGCAGTGTCCGTATCACGGAAGTAATAAGAGGGACGATGCATATCCTTAGTGATTTTAACAAAGTATTACCAGAACTACAAGATGGATAAAGAATAAAAGCTGAAGCCACAACAGATCAAAATTATGCAGTAGATATTTTTAGCATTAGCACTAAGAAGTTTACACTGCCAGCTGAGAGCTACACTAAATAAAATACTATAAGGCTTCTTGCTCGTTTGACATAAACAATTATGATAATGATATGTACATATAGGAGCATATATTTACATTAATTCAATACCTCATTTCGCAATACTTATGCCAATAGTACAGTTCCTTGGCAAGTTGGCAAAATATATCACAAAGCGGTACTATGGAACTCACCTTTTACCTTCTTCTCTATCTTCTTTTTTTAATGTTTACAACATGAATATTTCAGTTGCTTTGTCAGATTTCATCTGGTTGGTTCCTCTAAAAAAATTATGGTTTCCTCTGACTCCTTTAAAATTAGCCTTTTAAAAAAAACCACAAATGCAACTGGGCAGCAACAATATGATGGCTTTAGCTTACAAGATAGCAATTCCACACAATAATACCCAACATAAAATTTTATCTGAGCATGTAAATTAGAATAAATTCCAGAAAACTACACATTTGTGTAGAGTAGATTACAATAAGATAGAACTGTAAATATTATCAAAATCAAGAAATGTAAAGATCATACAGACCGAAAAGTTCAGTTTTCCAATCAGCATCAACCCTAACAACTAGCAGTAGGCACGGCAGCATCATTCCGGTGGAGGAGGAGAAGGGAGCCACCGAGCCAGTGGCGATGCAACCGTACATGAGGACTCTCTTCGCCGCTGAGGCGGCGACTCCCCCTCGATCGACTGCTCTGCTTCTCCACCGCGGCGCCGTCCGGTGTGATCCGAGCCCGACGAGGGCGAGGGAGGAAGAAACAGGGACCGCGGCAGAGCAGCAACAGTGTATCAGGGAACGAGGAGGCATCTGGATCCATGGGCCTAAATTCCTAAGGCAATTACTTCTTGTTGTTGCTTGGATGAGGTCGTTGGAGGCCCATTTTTCGAATTGTGGAGGCAATTTTTTTTTCCAGAGACGCAACGTGGAGCCGCGCTACACTGTAGAAACAGAAAAAAAAATCCTTTTGGTTTTCTCTCGAGTTGTGTGTGTATGGAGTATGTAGCAGTTCGAGAGAAAAAAAAATTGCGGGAAGGATACACACATCCTGCCAAGCAGACTCGAAAGAAAAAAAATGGTTTCTTTTTTCCTTTGGTTTTGAACAAAGAGAAGCAGTGATCGTGATTACTCGAGAATCGAGATCATATGCGACCCTATAGATCACGTTAAAACGTACTCCCTACGACAAGTTTTTTGAAACAGGAAGATGTCGATTTCGTCTCAATCAGCCTGTTTGCTTGGCTGCAGCTACAAAAAAATAACTGCGAATAGTATAGCGACTGCAGAAACACTATAATGACTGCAGAAGAAATAACTGAAACACTGTAGCTGCTGCAAAGCAGCGAGACGAACATGCTGAATATTTGCTCAGCAGTCAGCAAAGTCCATTGTTGCTTGACTCAAGCTGAACTATTCCGAAGGCGTAGCCGCGTTGGGAGTACGCTGTACGTGCCGTAACGAAAAAAAAGCACACATTAGAAAATAACACGCACTCCTATAAGAAGCCAGCCTTTGGACTCGATTCAATATTATGTAAAGTCAAATATTTGGAAATTGGAACTGAGGATAGCACTCCCAATAGGATAAAAATAGTAACCTTGTTCATGAACCTATTGAGACTTGAACTCCAGCTGTAAATACCAGAAGAAGAAAAAACAGAGTCTAATTCCTCAATATAACAAATTCACAACAGACTAGCTAGTTAGAATCCGCTATAGAAATCTAGAAATAACAGATTTTCTAGGGGCAAGACTAACAAGTCTCGATATAAGTTTAAGTGCTGGTCAAAAGTCAATGTATAGTTTGCTCGGCTGAGCTTAGACATGCCGATGTCCATATGGACAACCCAACTATATTACACTTGTGAATCCACCAAATAAAAGCGAGGATTGTGTAATTGCAACTAGTCATCAGGGTCGTCCGTCTCATCATTGCCGTCCCCGTCCTCCTCGCAGCTCTCGTCATTGTCGCCCCCATCCTCCTCGCAGCTCTCATCATTGTCGTCCCCATCCTCCTCGTAGCTCTCGTCCTCGTCATCCTCCTCCCGTTCGTCGTCAACATCGATCAACTCCACGTTGCCTATGGTGGTTCTGAGCACCACTTCACCAGAAGTATTGGGCACGATGCAAAAGAAGTCCTTGGGCATCCCATCTGACAGTGGTGAACATCTCACGTTGTCCACCGTCGAAACCTGGTGGTGCCCAGTGAACCATGAGAAGACCACCGAACACTGGTACCATGATACAATGGCATTAGGGTGGACGCAGACGATAGAGATGGTGTGCCCGACAGGCTCCACTGGCTCCATGTTAACAAGGAAGAGGCTGCCCTCCTTTTCCTGTGCATGGAGAACGTGCAGGCCTGGCCGGACGACAAGGTCAAGCTGTTTGTAGTACTTGAATGGCGTGGATGGCCACTTGTGGCTGGTGAAGTGGTCCAGCAGAGATGTTGCTGGCCCGGTGAAGCTGCAGTTGGACTCCGGGCAGAAGCACGGCCCGTGCGAGCATGTATCCTCATGTTTTTTCTTGTTGAGGTAGGCAATCTCCTTGGCACATCCATACTTGGCGAAGGAGCAAGGAACTACAATGGATTCAACGACACGCTCCATGGCAAAGCAGCGTTGGAAGACAGTCCCTGAGCATAGTGGGCATTTCGTGAGCCGGGCGCAGCAGGTCGAACAGAGGACATGGCCCACGCCACACTGCAGTATTGAAATGAATATACAAATCCTCATGAGGGAATAACTTTGGCAGAATTATCATGGAAACTGATAGAAACATAAGTAGTTTGTGTTCTGTGACAAGCTAATCTCTTGTGTCACTGTTGCAACAAACTGCTTTCTGTAGATAGATATAAGGTTTTCCTTTTCAGGGTAAAACAATGAAATAATTTGACGATTGTTCTTCAGAAACTGAGTAGACATTTGCGAGTGTACCTGGAGAATTGGAAGACTGAGAGGCTCATAACAGACAGGGCAGTCCAATACGCTTAGCTCCATTTTGACTCCCTGCATCTTGTCACGGCTGGCGGCCTCCGCCTTTGTTTCTACTTTCTTCTCCATCGGCTCCGAACTAGTTTGCCTGACACTGAAGACACAACAAGTATTAATGCTACTGATGCCTTCTTTTACCCAGTTTGTACTGACAATATGATGTAAAGACGGAATAAGAGTATATGTGTGCTCAGTCAGTCGGAATCGCTAGGAGCCAGAATATAAAAAAGAAAATCTAATTCTAAGAAAGAATCTACCAGGAATGGAGTCACCTGATATGGGTACTTAAATAATATACATTCCTTATTACTCCCTCTGTTCGGGATTTGTTGTCATTTCAGACAAGAACTTTGTGCTGGATGCAAACCAAATTGTTTGGTTGGAAAGACATCACATACCGAACGGAGGTAATCAAGCCTTCATATCAGAAGAATCTTAGCTTAACAACCAAACTTTGTCATGGTTGTTGAGTGAACGATTTGCACTACTCTGCTCCGTCAGACTAACAGAGGGAGTAGCGTTTTTGTTACAAATAATGACAGATCCCAAATCACCACAAATCTTTAAAACAAGCCCTTCTTTCTTGAAATGGTAGGTGTAGTAACCCCAAAATATACGGAGAGTTGAACTAACAGTATCTACATAAATGTTTTTTTAGCAACATGGTGTGCAGCATATTTTCCTTCCCGATCCAAATGCCCATTGATAGTATCATCAGACGATGCATATAGTTCGTAACTTAACAAAATGGGGCAACAAGGACAAGGTTCTAGTTCGAAGTAAGGCAAGGGAGGCTAGTATGAATTAACTATCAGATGAATGCTGGAGGTGACGATTTCGTTCTTCTCATTCTATATGAGCAATTAATTATCTCGTCTGCTACTTTTCTCATATTCCAAGAATATTCTGGGTTATTTGCATCACTCCATCTGATTCCTGCTACTGTACTTAAGAATTCGACACAGAAGAAGGCAGATAAAATTTATTCCAGCAAAATTCACAGTGAATCACAGAATACTCCACTTTTTTGTAATCCAATATATTATCAAACCGTGAGGTGCACAGATTTTCCAAATAGACGAAATGTATGTATTATCATATCGGAAAGCGGTAGTTTTGCTATCAGCATAAACCCTAACAAATCGGCACGGCGGTATCACTCGATGGTCAATTGATGACAGGAGAAGCAGGGAGCCAATCTAAGGGAATCGAGCAGGATGGAGCCGTACCTGAACCACGTTCTCGTCGGAGCCCCTCCTCGATCAACTGCTCCTCCGTTGGAGAAATGGCTGGAGGCCCCGCCAGGCCGCCACCGCGCCTCCCTCGCGTCGCGTTGCTCCGCGCCCGATGAGGACGAGTGAGAGGACGGCGGCGGCAGACTCCGCTAGGCCGCAGTAGGGGAGCCGAGTCCTCGTTGAGTGAATGGGCCGCTTCTGAGCCGTCACGAGCCCATTTCCAGAACTCCTTTGCGTCACAAGCCAATTTCCAGTGCTAAAAAAAAACAAGCCCATTTCCAGCCTTGTTTACTTTTTGAACTAACAGGCCGGCTTGCGAGAGGAGTAGCGTTTTTGTTACAAATAATGACAGATCCCAAATCACCACAAATCTTTAAAACAAGCCCTTCTTTCTTGAAATGGTAGGTGTAGTAACCCCAAAATATACGGAGAGTTGAACTAACAGTATCTACATAAATGTTTTTTTAGCAACATGGTGTGCAGCATATTTTCCTTCCCGATCCAAATGCCCATTGATAGTATCATCAGACGATGCATATAGTTCGTAACTTAACAAAATGGGGCAACAAGGACAAGGTTCTAGTTCGAAGTAAGGCAAGGGAGGCTAGTATGAATTAACTATCAGATGAATGCTGGAGGTGACGATTTCGTTCTTCTCATTCTATATGAGCAATTAATTATCTCGTCTGCTACTTTTCTCATATTCCAAGAATATTCTGGGTTATTTGCATCACTCCATCTGATTCCTGCTACTGTACTTAAGAATTCGACACAGAAGAAGGCAGATAAAATTTATTCCAGCAAAATTCACAGTGAATCACAGAATACTCCACTTTTTTGTAATCCAATATATTATCAAACCGTGAGGTGCACAGATTTTCCAAATAGACGAAATGTATGTATTATCATATCGGAAAGCGGTAGTTTTGCTATCAGCATAAACCCTAACAAATCGGCACGGCGGTATCACTCGATGGTCAATTGATGACAGGAGAAGCAGGGAGCCAATCTAAGGGAATCGAGCAGGATGGAGCCGTACCTGAACCACGTTCTCGTCGGAGCCCCTCCTCGATCAACTGCTCCTCCGTTGGAGAAATGGCTGGAGGCCCCGCCAGGCCGCCACCGCGCCTCCCTCGCGTCGCGTTGCTCCGCGCCCGATGAGGACGAGTGAGAGGACGGCGGCGGCAGACTCCGCTAGGCCGCAGTAGGGGAGCCGAGTCCTCGTTGAGTGAATGGGCCGCTTCTGAGCCGTCACGAGCCCATTTCCAGAACTCCTTTGCGTCACAAGCCAATTTCCAGTGCTAAAAAAAAACAAGCCCATTTCCAGCCTTGTTTACTTTTTGAACTAACAGGCCGGCTTGCGAGAAAAGCAAACAAGGCTGGACAAGAAAACCGGCCTCCAGTTTCTCAACAAAAAAAAAAAAGGCTATGATCAAAAAAAAAAAAGAAAAAAAGGCTCACTAAAAAGTTTCAAGGTCACATTTTTTAGATGATTCTCCAAAAAAAATATTTTTTAGATGATTCTAAAAAAATTCTTATCTAGATTTCCTAGTTATTACTTGTTAATTGAGATCTTGAATCTCTCTCTGTCATATTTTGAAACCAGTCAAATATATTTTTTTACGAGGAAAGTCAAATGTATACATGGAACTTATTTCTCCTCAAGATGGATTTTTCTTTTGTTGAAGTTGGAACATATGTTTATTTTCTTTTGTTGAAGTTGTTTACCATTTTTGTATGGAATATTTTCTTAATGAAACATGAAAACTTTGTTAAAGATAAAATACAATTTCCACTCATGGAACTTTATAGTTTATATGAATACATGACTAGTTTCCATTGACCGGTAAATATGAGAAATTTCGGTGGGAAATCCACCCATTTTTTTTAATCCAGCGCACAATAGACACTCCACGAACATGAACTGATCAACAGAGAATATCACACATGAGTAAAAATAATTAGCTGTAAATGAATATCAAGGGCTCTAGGATAGCTGGATAGGGATTGTGTATTCATGATTAATGATAAGTTAATAACGTGGTTTGTTACTAGCGTGCAAGGTGTCTAGTTTTACGTCGTAGCCCTACTTTCCAGATATTCCGAAGACTATTTTTAAAAGTTTTTCCGAAAACACATACAACCGCAAGATGGATTAGGAAAGGGACTAGCCTACTTGTCGAACAAGGAAATAGGAGATTGTGTGTAGATAGGACTCAGATAGGCGGTAACTGGCCTATAAATATTCATGTAATCCCTACGGGAAAAGGATCTGGCTCCTTGCGAAATCCTAACGCAAAGGCTGCCGCATTATACACAGAAACACACTGGACGTAGGGTTATTATCCTTCGGGAGGCCTGAACCAGTATAAACCCTCTGCGTGTTCTTAGATTGATCTCGTTCATAGCGTTGCTCTCTCGATCCAAATATCTGCCGAACACCCCGTTCAATCGGGTGACGACAGAGGCGCGCCAGGTAGGGGGGCAGCGTCGAGTTTCCGTCAAGATCATCAGATGGGATCTGTT
>LAPY01007261.1:0-12255 GCA_000970635.1 Eragrostis tef
CCCCACTGGGCCTGGCCTTCCTCTGGCTCCTTCCTCTGGCTTTGTATGTGCCCAATCCACTTGCATTGTTTGGTCTTGAAGGCTGGTTCTGCGGTTTTGGGCTTTTAGACTAAATTCTATAGTCCGGGGAAAATCCGTCGATTGCAAAGTCCATGTTTAGTGCCTGTTTTTCCTTGTTTTTATAGGAATTGCACCTGCACTCATAATTTCACCGAGACTAGTGGAATTTGTTAGAAATAAGCCCTATGTCTACCCTTGGTGATGGTGTTAGGTTCCAAAAGGTGCATAAGGTTGACGGTAAAATGGGTCGTAAGGACCGTCAACATGGGCCCGTCCCTCCACCTTGCGCTATTGAATCCCCCGTCCTAAAGATTGTATAAATGGCCCTGGTGTCCTACAGAACAATTAACACCTCACTGATCCAAGAGATCCAATATTCATTTGTGTAGAATTAGAGTTAGTTTTGGAGTTAGAGTAGAGTAGAGTAGTGTGGCAGCTCTCTCGGGGTTCTGGAAGTCTTCTCAAATTTCTGGTATTGTTCTTGTATTCCTAACTCTTGTGGAATTATTCCTTTATTTAATATATATATTTAGTTATTTCTTTTAGTAGTTATTTTCTATTTAAGTTTATTTATTTAGTTAAGCTAGTGTTCGTAGAAGTCTTGTTGTAGGATCCAATCTTGCGGAGAATGGTAGCCGCGAGTGTATGTGACAGCTACACCGGTCTCTGTAATCCACCACGTTCAAGGTTGGTTGAGTCGGGTTGGAAATAGCGAGTGGTTCCCCAGGGTGAACCTGCGGTATTGGGGTTCATTAGCCCCGATACATTCGTGCCCTGAAACAACATGACTTGTTTGTGCATGATCTTAGGTAGAGTAAATACTCTTGTAGAACTAATTGCTAGGAGTAAGTAAATATAGATTAACATTTAAGAATCTTTGTCTCTATCTCGTTCTCCCAATTTAACATCTGATCTACCTTTAATTATCTTGGAATCATATGGCGAGTGCCACCCATATCTCTCATGTACCTTTACCTCCGTCTTAACTATAGTCTTGTTATTTTACACAATAAGAACAATACTATGTTATTTATTCAACTTCTTTTGCACTTGCGAAATTCTAGAATACTCCAAGAGGAAATTCTACAATAGTGTTCCGTGCGCTTGCGGAATTAATGAATTTTAATTATACGCATAAGAACCGCCAACAACCTTGCATGTACAAAGGAGGAGCGTTGATTGTCTCTATAGGATTGAGACCTGGAAGCGATCACAGATTACACCCAACAACACAAAACCACTATATATCCCACCAAAACTGCAAGTCTCTTAGCCAATCTAGTGTTTCTTACTATAGTTAATAACCTGCCGCTCGAGTGCTGCCCGCTGTGACCAGAGGAGAGCTGTGGACATGTATGGTCACTAGGAAGGACGCGTACTCTCTCTTGAGTAACCCCTCGCTGGATCTGCACGGCAGTCTTCTAGTCAGCGTTGCAGTAGAAAGGAGATGGCCCGGCGCTATAGGCAACGCGCGGAGGAAGGGATAGGCGAGGGCATCAGCCAACTAGCTCCACTCGCTTGCGCACGGGAGGAGATGCACCTCCACTGCCAAGCAACACCAGGCGATGTATGGGAGACAGGCATGGGGAGGAGACATGTACTTGGAGAGTGATGTGCACTCGTATATGGATAATGTGCTAGCAACCTTTCATGGTGGAACAGAAGAACATGATAACTATCGTTGCATGACATAATAGAGATGTGGCGCACCACAAGATATTGCACCCATGACGAACCACCAAGACAGCCACCCTTTCACGCACCAATGAGAACCAGCCCACGCAATCACGCCATATAGACGTGAAGCACGAACGGGTGAACCGAAGTTCGGTGTTCTACAATCTCCTCAGGAATCGAAAGAACGATTGTTGCAAGATACTCGTGCCTCACTAGTTTCCAAAGATTTCCTCCATGGGTGGAGAACCACACACAAGGTTTCTATATTTCCATAATCAAAAGTCTCTTTTACATGTGAGGCATTGGAAACTATGGAAACAAGCCTTCTATCATCTGCAAATATGAGCAATAAAGAGGAGGTGAAGTGCCAACACAGGTGGAGAAACTGAGAAGTCTTTTTTTAATCTCGCGCAACCAAAAGACAGCCTGTGCACCTTCCACCAAAACGGCCATAACTCATAGCTAGGATGTCCAAAGGCTGCACGGTCAGTTGCATATGAAACTCTTCGCAATCTTTCTGTGGATATAGAATATGCATGCTTCAATGTAACATAGTGACTCTGGTTTTGCTGTAAACCTCACAGGTCATTGTCCCTGGACAGATTGATGTTTGTCATACTTTCATGTTCTCATCAGAGAGAGTGGAGGTTGAGAGGCATGAAAGGTTTCTCTGTGGGGATGAATGGGAAACATTTGGTACTCTTAATGGCCTCGATATGATGGCATTAGCTATGCAATATTATCATGAATTGTGCAAACATACTTGTTGGCTCATAAAAATAAATTAACATATATATGTTTTTGGTAGGTGCAAAGGTGAAGCAACCTTGCTTGCCGGCTATAAGGACGAGTGCATTTCAACATTATGCGGTAGTTAGAAAATTAATGCAAATATATATGTTATATGCATGCAGGAAAATGTATAATGCATGCCAGCTTTGCCTATGTGTCATCACAAAGGGAAATTATGCACTTTTCCTCAAATATATGGGGGCTCTAATTGTTGGAGTATAAGTGAATTACCCACATTTTCCAATCAGCTTAGACATTTAAGGGAACTCGATGCATGTAACTTAATATGGTATCAGAGACAAAGATCTCGAATTCGAATCTTGGCCAGTGCAATTTATTAAATAAATTGCTGTCTACTCTAACATTTTATGTTTGCGGCCTGGAAAAGTCTGCACGTGAGGATGTGTGTTGGAGTATAGGTAAATTGCACACATTTATATATCAGCTTAGGCTTTTAGGTGAACTACTAGTTGGTGCATGCAACTAAATACTAATTACTAGGTAAAGTTGAAGATGGACAATTTTGACAGCTAAAGAACATTTTAAGAACATGAGGAATGATCGCAACATCAGTGTCTTATTTTCTAACTAGAAAAATACACGTACTCCCTCCGTCCAGAAATATAGTGTATATCTAGTTTTGTCCTAAGTCAAATTTTTTGAACTTTGACCAATAATATCTAGAAAACCGTAAGGGTTAACAATATAAAAATGCTTTTACTATATTCATCGTGAAATGAACTTTCACAATATATAACTATCTTACTTTAAAATAATATATATATTGAGATATTGTTAGTCAAAGTTCAAAAAGTTTGACTTAGGACAAAACTAGATGTACACTATATTCTTAGACGGAGGGAGTATGTTGCAACGGGAGCGACGAACCATCAATAAAAGCACATGAAGGAGCAACTAACATAAATATGTGACGGTCCCTAATTTAATAGAAATCTTGCAAATATTTTGAAAAGAGATAAAGAAATAAAGCATATACTCAACGGCTCTCTCCCTCTCTCACTCACTCCTCTAACAATGTAATAAGTGGAGATCAATAGATCAGGTTTTCACGCTGCTCTCATCAGATTCCGACGACGCCGTGCCACGTTCGATCATGGTCTCGTGCTGACTTCCTTCCGCTCGGAGCACATGCGACGGCCAGATTAGCTTCCTCTTCGTTAAACATGATCGTTGATTATTGCAGTTGTTGCTTGGGCATGCAAGATGGACATCAGGTTAGAATTTGGATCGTTGGCGTGACATAGTCATGAAGTTGTTGGCTGCGGCTTCCCTGTCTCCTCCTCCCGTCTCCATCCGTGTCTCCTCCCACGTGGAGTCCATCCCTTAATATGCGGCAAGACAAAGGCCCACACATCATTTTCTCCACCTGACGCTAACGCCAGAAAAAACGTCCGGGAACAGCGCCGTCACCCAGATCGTTTCTCCGTTATTTTCAACTCGGCCCCGCAAAAGTTTATACGATATACAATTAAATCAGGCAATATTAGAAGATGGAGAAGGCGCCAAACACAGAAAAACTGGCGCCAAATAAATAAAAAATGGCGGCAATTAGGCTAATGACTTCATCTTTGCGAGGGAACAATGAGCAAACACATCACGGTAACACAGATTGTCAATTAGCAATGGAACCGAATCTCCCCTGGTCTAATGGCGAATCCCGAAACATGGGAGTGACGCCACCGATCCTACCACAAGTTCCAAGCACGTCGATCCTGCCCCAAGTTTCTAGCACGCCGATCCTTCCTCCAATCAATGTCATGTCACCGGCTGCGGCGACATTCTCATCAGACAACTCGGCGATCAATAATCCTCCTGCAGGAACAACACAGTTTACTGTAAGTTTTCTATTGTATCATCATTCATAATGCACATAGTTTATCAATTTGAAAAAATTGCCATCTCCCATTCGGCTTGACTTCAGACTTATTGCATAATGAACACATTACAGGACAACTCTAGTAAAACCGAATCCACCCAAGTGAAAAATTCTCAGGAACAGGAAGACAGGGTACCAAAGATTGGTATGAAATTCTGCACTGAACCAGAGGCGTATGATTTTTACAATGCCTATGCCTTCAAAATAGGTTTCAGCATTCGAAGAAGCAGTTCCCATAATATAAAAAATACGACCACAATCAAGAATAGAACATTTTGTTGTTCTCGTTCAGGTATGAAGTTGACCTTATAATTGTATTGAAAATAGTCACTGTTTGGGAAAAGATAATGTTAATCCATTTATTTATCTCAACAGGTGTTCGTGGTAAAGATAAAAGAGCAGAATCCTCCAACTATGGACAATGCTTTAGCAGGCCTGAGACCAGATGTGCGTCAAGCATGCATGAAGATAAGTCTCCAAGATGATGGATTGTACTACGTATATGAATTTGTCCCTGATCATAACCATATTCTTGCTCCTGGTAGCCACGCCCACCATTTGAGATCTCAAAGAAAAATAACTGAAGCGCATATTGCAAGTGCGGAAGAAGCTAAATCAGTCGGCATCTCAAATAAAGCTACCTTTGATTTAATGGCAAAAGAAGCAGGTGGAATGGAAAATCTTGGATTTACTCGTGAAGACATGAAGAATAAATTGTATTCAAAGAGGTCACTAAAGGTACACCAAGGAGACACTGGAGGAGTATTGGAATATCTGCAGAAGAAAACATCAGAAGATGATAAATTTTCTCAATCTATTCAAGTGGATGAGGATGACTTGATTACAAATATTTTCTGGACTGATTCTAAAATGATAGCTAACTGATGTTTTTGGTGATGTTGTTTTCTTTGACACAACATACAGAAAGCTAAATGATGGACGTCCATTTGGATTGCTAGTTGGGGTGAACAATCATAAGAAAACTTGTATTTTTGGTGCTGCACTTCTATACGATGAAACTGCCGACAGTTTTGTTTGGTTGTTCAAGACATTTCTAGCTGCTATGTCAGGTAAGAAGCCGCAAACCATTTGGACAGATGAAGATGCAGCAATGGCAAAAGCAATCGAATTTGTCCTACCTCAGACTCAGCACAGGATATGTGTTTGGCACATGTGTCAGAATGCGTGCAAGCACCTTGCCGGAGTTGTGGACTATAAGAAGTTCAATGTAGATTTTCAGAATTGTATTTATGATCAAGATGAGGTGGATGATTTTATAAAGGCATGGAATTCATTGCTACACAAGTATGATTTGCAGCAAAATGATTGGCTCCAAAGGTTATTTAAGAAAAGGGAACAATGGGTCTTAGCAAATGGGCGAAATACATTTTGTGCTGATATGGTTAGCACTCAAAGAAGCGAAACGGTCGGGCAAGGGAACCGCGCCCGTCGCGCACACCCGGAGTGAGTCTTAGCAAATGGGCGAAATACATTTTGTGCTGATATGGTTAGCACTCAAAGAAGCGAAACGATCGGGCAAGGGAACCGCGCCCGTCGCGCACACCCGGAGTGAGCTTCGAGCTGAGCGTTGGTCTGTTTTTTTTCATGGAATGTGCGGTGAAGAGAGAGAGAGAGAGAGAGAGAGAGAGAGAGAGAGAGAGAGAGAGAGAGAGAGAGAGAGAGAGAGAGAGAGAGAGAGAGAGAGAGAGAGAGAGAGAGAGAGAGAGAGAGAGAGAGAGAGAGAGAGAGAGAGAGAGAGAGAGAGAGAGAGAGAGAGAGAGAGAGAGAGAGAGAGAGAGAGAGAGAGAGAGAGAGAGAGAGAGAGAGAGAGAAGAGAGAAGAGGGAGCGGTGGGGCATTAGGGATGACGGCAACGTTTCCTCTGCTCGTTAGATGGCGGAAGGAAAAGATTAAATAAGTGAGCCTTTTATCTGTGCGGGAGAGCCGACGGGAAACGGACGGCATCCCTGCAATGGAGACACGGATGGAGACGGGAGGAGGAGACAGGTAAGCCGCAGCCGAAGTTGTGGAGGCGACGGGGAGGGAGTTTCTTCTTTTTCACAAGGAAAGCAGAGAAATCAGGATCTGAGGTGGAGGCTCAGGACGTTTTGATTATGGGAACAAAACAGAAACCTAGCCATTTTAATTACGTACCGGACTACAGAATCAAATCCAAGTTTGAGATTCTAGTGTGAACTATTTCTTCACCTCTATAACCTTCAAGCTCCGCGTGGAGCGCCTCCCATCTTGCCGCTGTGAAGCTCCCGGGAGAACCGTGAAGGGAAAAAAAAAAAAGCGGTGAACTATTTCTTCCAGCTCCACGTACGTCCAGCGCCTCCCATCTTGCCGCTGTGAAGCTCCGGGAGAAGAAAAGAACAGCCAGCCAAAAAAAAAAAACGATAAAACAATCCTTCCCGGCCTGGGAATCGAACTAACTTACCACTGGTGCACCCGCGATTTGGTGAATATAACAGGTTTTTTTTATAACAAAATATAAAGGAACATTTGAATTCGAGTCAAATTCAATTCAAATTCGAGATGAACTCAGATGGCAGAGGTCTGAAACTTTGGGCCTGACGACCTCTTTTAGATTTACTAACAATTTGCCTGTGCGTTGCAACGGGAGTTAATAGTTTTGATACGAACTAGAATGAAAGGTCATATTGCACATAATGTGATGCACTTGCATTTAGATAAAATATATCAGACTACAACTAAATATTATTTCACCAAGAAAAAACTATAAATTTCTTTCACCAAAAGTATAATTACTTGACTAATCAAAATGAAAGAACAGATCAGATAAAAAATATGAAAAAAAATACTCTTCACCCATATCATCACTTGCCTTCCAAATACACAATGCTGCCTGCTCGTCTCTACCTCTCAAGTCTCAATTGCCAGTCAAATACCGCTCCTAAAACCGCACCAATCATTTTTCAATTTTCAATGAAATTGACATTTTACATTGCAAGTTCGGTAAAATAAGAGTATTAAAGTTGACTTGTTTACATTGCAAGCTCGATAAAAAGGGATAACAAATTTTAAAATTTTTACTTCCTTTTGTCAACCTCAAATTAAGTAGCAGTTGAGAGGATTATTTTTTTAGCATAGATGAATATTACTTTAAAACATTAACTTAAAATTAAGTAGCAGGAGATTGTATTAGAATTTGATTTGCCTTTTCCATCCATCCATCCATCTTCATATTTGCATGTTGGGGGATCGAAGGTCTTGGTGCGACGTCGAAGCCCTCCAAAGTAGAATTGACGTAGATCTTGCTCGTTCGAAGGTGGTCGAAGGTTGTTGAAGTGACTAAGTCACTTCGCGAAGTCCTCTTCGATGGTCCGGATCGTAGTTCGATGTGTGCGAAGCCCTCCTTCTGGTTCGGAAGCCCCAGTCGAAGGTGTTCTCGGTCAGGTTCCCTGCTGTTCTTATCACACGAAGCCCTCTTCTGCCCGCAATGCCAGGCGAAGGGGTGGAGTGTTCAGAGAAAGTTAGGTGGAGTTTGAATGCTCGTACTATGGCTTGTGGCCCGAAACACAGATGATGTTACAGGTCCATCTCCCTCCATATTTATAGGGGGAGAGAGATCATATTTACAAGAGTGCAATTAGTTAACTTGGCACGACTCTTAGCTCGGTTGAATTGAACAAAACACTAGCCTGTGTTGTCCTTGCTCCCACTCTTTCTTTGCGGGTGGTAGTTGGTCTTCGCGCGGCCTTTCCCCGCTCCTCCTTCGCCGATTGAGGTCGGTCTTTGTGTGGATCAAGTGGTGGCTTCGATTAGGTCTTCGGCAGTGCCCTTCGCGTATCTCTTAGCGATAGTCCATCCCTTTTAGTAATATTGCAGCTAACTTCCCAACATTAGCCCTCCACTGTCGAAAGGAGTTAGGCGCAGACATTTCCTTGAGGCAGTTGCTTCGTCAGCTACGATTTTTCCCTTTTTTAATAAATTTTGCTTTCTTGCTTAGTCCTTGGTCCTGTGGCTTTTTACCCTGATGTCCCTTTCTTCTCGGTTGGTCTTTAAATATGAGGTGTTTTCACTTTTCTCGTCCGTATCTTTTTACTGCCGTGGTTGCTTTGTTGGCATCTCTTCTTGCGAAGGAAATTTTTTCCATCTTCGATGGCTAGGCAGAAGTCTACAGCATCCCCTAGGGGTTTCCATTCTCTTCGAGCCGGTTATTGTTTCACGAAGTCTATCCCCGTCTCCCGTTATAGGGGTGTTTTTTCAAAGTACTATTCGGAGTCTGGTCTTCTCGACATCGATTCGATTCGTCTTTCTCTTAGAGGTCCGGAGCAAGTCCCCGAAGTTCGCTTGAGTCCTCGAAATGATGAGTTTGTCGTGTTTTCGTCCTTCCTGGATGTCGGTCTCTCTTTTCCACCTTCGACCTTCGTCCTTCGTGTTCTTTCTTTATATCACCTCTAGCTTCATCAACTTACCCCTGTTGCGGTTGCGACCATGTCTGCCTTCGCTTGGGCTTGCATCAGGGATGGGTTGAAGCCTCAGCCTCATGATTTCTATCATGTGTATCTGGCTTGGCATTTTCCTTGTTATGATCATGAGAAACGTCTCAGTCCTTGCTTCGGAGTTGTCGAATTTGAAGCTAGAGAAGGGTTTTTGACGCCTCTTGGTAGCTTCGATCCACCTCGTTTTGACGAATGGGTGAAGGACTGGTTCTATTATAAGTTCGTAGCCATTGGCTTCTGCACTGGGGAGCCCGAAGGTATATGGATTATCAACAACTCTGATCCTCTGAGGAGTCAACCTATTTCTCGATGCGTAGAAGCCTTTGAAAGGGTTAGTCAGAGAATGATCCTTCGCGATGTTTTGGAGGAATGCTTCGCTGCTGATATTCTTCCTCTTGCTCGTCATGGTTAGAAGCCTTGTTCCTTTGGTAGAAATAAGTTTGGCTTATGTATGTAGATTTTTCCTTCTCCGATGTCAGACCCTTGTATGGTTCTTCTTTATCCTTCGCTATCCTTGATTGTTTCTTCTTTTTTGCTTCATTTTAGTTCCTTGTTCTTATGCTTTGTGCTTTTCGTAGGCTTCAATCTCTGGTCACCTCAAGACCGAGTTTCTTCTTTTCTCGGGAAGTTCTCTCAGAAGGAATGGATCGAAGGTAACCGAAGGGGTATTAACGTTCGGATAAATCGACTTTATCTGAGCTCTGGCCTTTGTCTGCACAAGCGCCCTTTTCCTGAAGACGACTAGTCCAAAGGAAATATTTTTCTATATTTCAGTTTTTCTGGTTCTTTGACCGAGGAAATGGACCCTTCGATAGAAGTGGCTACTCCTTAAGTCGAGTCCGTCCTCGGGAATGCTTCGATTCCTTGTTCGCTAGGTTCTCTTCTATCGCCATCTTATTCTCTTATCTTTGAGGAACCGTCCCCTGATGATCCTCCGGATTTAGCTGTGCCTCCTCCTGTGCTCGATGTTGTCTGTGAAGATCATTCATGTGTGCCTTTGGAGGTGATGCAAAGATCTCCAACTGTTGCTTTAGATGCTATCCCTACAGTTGATATCATTGGTGATGAGTCAATCATTTCTCACTCGTTGCCTCCTGCTGGGGCTGGTTGCTCTGGGTCGAAGGGAGTTTTTAGTCCTCTGAAGAGGTCTTCCTTCCTTGGGTTGCTTGGAAAACGAAAGTTCTCAGAATTTTTGACTTTCAGTCAGGATGTGGCCTCTTCGCTTGGCATTACTTTGCCTTCAACTATCCCTGAAGCTTTGCTTTCACAACCTTCAAATCCAGGTTTGTGTCTTCGGAATTATATTTTATTTTCTTTTTGTTTGTTCTATCATTGTTCTGACAATCCTTCGCATCCCTTTCATTTTTTAGGAGTTTCAAATTCTGAGTCTCTTGAATTGGATTTCGGAGCCATACTATCGTCTATTAATGATGATATTCATGCTTTGGTTCCTTTTGAGTCTGTTGCGCGTCAAGTTCGGTTTTCGAAGGTTGAGCTTGGGTTATCAAACCTTTCGGATGATGTTCTCTTTCATTCGATGATTGCTCACCAAGTGAAGGTAGATCTTCGCCTATTCTTTTTGCCTTCGCTTTTCGCATTTTGTTTTTCTAATTTCTTTGTTTTTTTTCCTTCATGTAGTCCATTGTTCTTATGCAAGCTTGTGCTCGTAAGTTCCAAAGTTCTTTTGATGATTCTCTTTGCGTGGCATCTCTCGAAGCTTCTATTTCTGCTAAAGAGGAGTCTTTGAAAGCTACATCTGCTGCTTCTTCCAATTTGCTTATAGAAGTTGAAGTCCTTTGAGATTGTGAGTCTGGTCTCGTTTCTGATTTGTCGATTCTCGAAGAGAAAATTCGAGAAAGGAAGGTTTTGCTGGAGAAGGAGAAATTATTCAATGAACATCTTTCATCTCGTCTTTCGAAGGTGTCTCAGTTAAACATTGCTTCGCCAAGTCACTTGCCCTTTGTGACTTAGTCAAAGAACTTCTTGAGGCACTTCGAGCGAAATATGACGAAGTTCCGACAGATGTGTCTTTGGAGGTTGCGAATGAATGGCTTCGCACAAGCTTGGCTAATCTTGCTGATGTATGCATAAGCTTTTCCTTTGATGCTGCGATGGTTATGATTCAAGATCTTCTTCATAGCCTTTTCAGCGAGGGTAGTAATGCTATTATCCAGATTTTTCAATGAGGTCTTCAAATTCTTCTCATGATTTTGGAGCTGTTGAAGGCAAATGTGTAAGCCTGATTAATGAGTTTTGGTGGAACAGAGTCAAGCGTCTTGTCCCCAATGTTCCCGAAGATTCTTCTTAGACCCCTTCGCTTGGATGCTGTGGATAGCTTTTTGGATGACTTTCGTTCTGTAATTATTTTGGGTGCTTTTTGATGTAATAAAAGCTGTATCGAAGCTCTTAAGGCTTTATTGCATCAAATATCTTTTGTTCATGTAGTTCATGTTCTGCGATGACTTCGAGCTCTGCATAGGGCCTTCGAATTTTCGTAGTTCTTTGCTTGCGCATCTTATCATAACTTGAGATTATTTCTTCTGTTTTGCCTTTTGATGACTAGATTGGTCATAGTATTCGATACTTGGTAGCCTGAGGCTTGTTGACGGTCGTTACAGACCAATTTCGACCGTCAATTAGATCAATAAATAAGAAGGACTGGACATTTCTTACACGCATCTTATTTAGAAATAACCTATTTCCACATGTACCTCTAGATTTTAGTATGCAGGTGGAACAAGGGAGAAATCCAGGCTCCAAGGCGACAAATCAACACTTCTACAAAAGCGATGTTCGCCGCGGGAATGCAACTTCAAGACAAAAGGCCAAATTTCACCAAGTCCAACACAGCCAAGGCCAAACGCACCTGGATGAGAGACCAGGACCCAGAGGGGCAGCCACCTGCCAAAGCCCAGCCCTTTTCGCATTTTGTTTTTCTAATTTCTTTGTTTTTTTTCCTTCATGTAGTCCATTGTTCTTATGCAAGCTTGTGCTCGTAAGTTCCAAAGTTCTTTTGATGATTCTCTTTGCGTGGCATCTCTCGAAGCTTCTATTTCTGCTAAAGAGGAGTCTTTGAAAGCTACATTTGCTGCTTCTTCCAATTTGCTTATAGAAGTTGAAGTCCTTTGAGATTGTGAGTCTGGTCTCGTTTCTGATTTGTCGATTCTCGAAGAGAAAATTCGAGAAAGGAAGGTTTTGCTGGAGAAGGAGAAATTATTCAATGAACATCTTTCATCTCGTCTTTCGAAGGTGTCTCAGTTAAACATTGCTTCGCCAAGTCACTTGCCCTTTGTGACTTAGTCAAAGAACTTCTTGAGGCACTTCGAGCGAAATATGACGAAGTTCCGACAGATGTGTCTTT
>LAPY01007268.1:0-12201 GCA_000970635.1 Eragrostis tef
CTGTCAGTGTTCTACCATAAGAACAAAAAAGCAAAAGCAAACCTACAAAGGTCAGTCCTCAGCGAGCAACATATGAGGGTTTCTTATGCTGAATTAGCCAATGCGACAAATGGTTTTGCTTTTGAGAATCTCATCGGAGCAGGGAGCTTTGGAGCAGTCTACAAAGGTGAATTGAGAGGAAATGGGCAGAATGTAATAGTCGCTGTTAAGGTTATAAACCTCACACAACGTGGTGCATCTCAAAGTTCCATTGCAGAATGTGAGACTTTACGATGTGCTAGACATCGAAACCTTGTGAAGATACTGACAGTCTGCTCAAGTATCGATTTTCGGGGCCTTGACTTCAAGGCCCTTGTATACGAGTTTCTACCAAATGGAAATTTAGATCAATGGCTACACCAAAATATCATGGAAGATGGTGAACAAAAGGCACTAGATCTAACTACAAGGCTATGCATTGCAATTGATGTGGCATCCTCACTTGATTATCTTCACCAACATAAGCCAATGTCAATTATACATTGTGATCTTAAGCCAAACAATGTTCTCCTGGACAGTGACATGGTTGCCCATGTTGGTGATTTTGGGCTTGCGAGGTTTTTGCATCAAGACATGGAGAAATCAAGTGGATGGGCATCAATGAGAGGTTCAATTGGTTATGCAGCTCCAGGTGTGGTTCTATTTATATACGCAGTTCAATGAGACTTTTTTTTCTTTTAAAAAACGCAATGCAAGTTTGTTTTGAGAAAGAGAAATACGAAAAATGTTTTTCTTTAAAAATTCATACATACACATAGAGGCTTGGAGATGAATTTTATATAAATTCACTGTATGAACATATGTGAATTGTTCAGAGATAACGTTCTTATAGAACTCATGTTGTTTTCAGAGTATGGGCTGGGCAATGAAGTATCCACTCATGGTGATGTCTATAGCTACGGCATACTATTGCTGGAGATGTTCACTGGAAAAAGACCAACGGACAACGAATTTGGAGAGACCATTGGGCTTCGCAAGTATGTTCAAATGGCATTGCCAGACAGAGTGGATATTATTGTGGACCAACAGATACTAACAGGGACAGAAGATGGTGAAGCAAGCGCCTCGAACTCTAACAGCACTAGAAGTATGATAACTGCTTGTGTCGCTTCAATTCTTCGTGTTGGGATTTCCTGTTCGGAAGAAACGCCAGCGGATCGCATGCCGATCGGAGAAGCTCTGAAAGAGTTGCAAGCAACTAGAGACAAGCTTCGAAAGCACGCCTCTGGTGTACAAGCATCATCAGACCGCCGAAGAGCTTCAAGTACTTTTGCATTACATTGTGATGTTTACAGGCTTAGAGACTGCCAGGTTAACTGTGAATCACAATCTGTGATTTGCACTGGTACTTCTTGCCTTCTAGGCTAGTGTTTCAGAAAGGCTTTATCTTGTTCCAAATAAGAGAAAGTTCACAAGGACATGCTCAGAGTGAGTGAACGAAGGCATTGTTCGTTCAAGGCCATGGAAGCATTGCAATCAACCTGGGGAATTGGGTGCCATTGGCTGCAACTTTTTGCAGCTGCTAGCCATTCAGCAGGCTCACCGCCCTTGTTTTTTTTTTTGACAGGAACTACGGCAAACCTTGCGGTCTGCCTGAACTTTTATTAAAATAAACTGTACAGCAATTTACACTTTGTACAAAAAGAGAAGGAGGGACGATGAACCGGACCTACAGATTAGCTAAGTTACAAATGCGAGAAGCCCAGCCTCTAATTACAGCTTTACAAGAAATATTTACAGCACGGTACGCCCACAGACTGAGATCATCCTAGCATCTACGGAACACACTCCTGTTTACTTCCTCTTCATCTTTGAACACTTTAGCATTACGGCATTTCCAGATGTTCCATAGGATGGCGATTAGAATTGTTGATTTCAGTCTTCCAGAAGGCAAGGCTGGTCCGATCAAGTTGCATGCCCATAGGTCTTCGACGAAGCCTGGGAACGGATCTACTAGGATCACCTGCCAAAAAAGTCTTGCCCGTCAACAAAAAAAGAACAGGTGTGGCACATCTTCACTTCGCCCACAGAATGGGCAGGAGCCCGAGTTGTTTGCCCGCCTGCTACGCAGCCTAGCGTTCGTGTTGTAGGCACATAAAAAAAAAAGAGAGAAAAGTTGTAGTTCTTTCAAGGGAAAAAAAGAAAAGGCAATGTTTGTCGCATACTTTCAGATTCCCTTATTGTAGGCTGCATAATAAATCTGCTGACCTGCGTTTCGCAGGGTTAATCGACAGCAGGAGGCAATCCCGGAACGAGGTTCCGTCCCGGGTGAAGGCAACCCCGGAATGAGGTACGAATGTAGGCAATCCTAAAATGAGGACGAAAGCACCTTTTCATTCTTTCATGTACTAGGGGCGCGAGACTCAAAATCTCGTGCTAAAGAGCGTGGAGGTTCGAGTCCTCTTCAAGGCATAATATGAAGTATTCCTCCTAAAATGAGGACGAAAGCACCTTTTCATTCTTTCATGTACTAGGGGCGCGAGACTCAAAATCTCGTGCTAAAGAGCGTGGAGGTTCGAGTCATCTTCAAGGCATAATATGAAGTATTCCGGAAATCTGCGTCTGGCGCCTTTTAGTTGGTTTTCTTCTTTCCCCCATTTTTGTTAATCAGAACCTTTCTAGAAGTACATTACTACTAATACTTTGATAGCAACCAGTAGCTGTACAAGAGATTGATAGGCAGGGAGGACCGGTGGAAGTGAGGAGTTCACCTCCAACATTGATTCGCCGACGAGGGAGACGCAGTGGTTGCCTTGCTGAGGTAGCCGTCCGGCGCCGCGACGGCGTGCGGCAAGAAGAGGCTGGATCCCAGCGGCTGCTACTTCACTGGGAGTCTGGAGTCCGAGAGTGGAGCCAGTGGCGTGGGATGGGAGCCGGCAGGTGGAGGCGTTCGCCGGCGCGGAAGGGGAGCCGCGGAAGCGGGCCGAGGGGAGGACGGTTCTACGTAATGGGCTAATGAACTCGCGTGAATCAATTATGTGATAGGTGGGCTTGCACCGATTATGTGATAGGTGGGCTTGCAGGTACGTGAACGTAATGGGCCGAATTTTCTTTGGCCAGTGCGTGAAAAAGAGGACTGGTTGTTGGGCCGAATTTTGTTCGGCTTTTCTGTCTAGCTTCGGTTTTTTTCACAGACTTCTTTGAATTAAAAAAAGATAATATCTTTCCTCAGAGAAAAAATATGATATCTTTTTACTGTTTCTTTGAACTAAAATCTAGCAGAAGAGGACTAAAATATAAGCATTGCTACAGTTACGAAATTACTTACGTAATTCCTACGCACGGGATGACATGGCAGCAACTTATTGGTTCAGCTTGATTCACGGAGGGTTAGGGGTTAGCTTGACACGTCAGCATTTACGGAGGAATTACGTAAATAAATTACGTAGCTTTAGCATTTTCCCTAAAATATACTAGTGCAGAATAAAGCTTCAGGAGAGATCAGTCGCACAAAAAAAAAAGCTTCAGGACAGATATAATAACTCTAAAAAGACAAGAAGCAGAACACTGAACAGCTTTGAGTATCCAGCTCGCTCGTGAATGAGTTCACAAAGAACATATTTCAGAATCTTGTGAATGAACATCATACAGTAAATAAGTGGAGGTTCACAGAATTAATGGCCCCCCCACGTTGAAAATGTGCTCTGTGACCAGTAAATAAATCAGAGTAGCCATGACGGTGCCAGCGCGCGCGAGATGGAGTCAGTCTGGTGGTGGCATGGAAGTATTGGAGAAAATGCATCATGGTGTTCAGGTTAGGCATCAGATAAGAGTTTGGAGTCGGGTTCAATTTAGAGTTGTGTACAGTGTATGGTCGCTTAAAAGTTAGGGCTTGTTCATATTACAATTTGAGCTGCGTTTGAGTATGAATATGTATTGGTCCAGTTATATAAGCCTATCTAGTGTACCGGCCCGTTGTTGACTCTGTCTGACGCTAGTATTCCGTGTTTCTGCCAGCTTGCTGCTCCTTTTCCACGGATCGACCAGAGGGTGCATTTCCAAGTGTATCAATGAACTTGCTCTATGTGATTTAAGGAAAGCAATAATATAGAGATTGATCGCTAGGGATTTGAATATTGTCATATCCACATAGGATTTTAGTATATTTTGTTTCCCATCTCTTCACACAGAGAAATAACATGATTAACATGGTCATTTCTAGTACTTACAGGGCTCCTTTTTTCTGACAATTAGTCATTAAGATAACAGATTCGCAGGCAAAGATTTATTATTTTCAGGTATACATGAAGCAAGTCCAAAAATCAAGAGTACTCATGGGAGAGTCATTTAATCAACTTCGATGGTGTCTTCAGAGCATGATTCGGGTGCAAAGGAAAGCTCGGAGTCCTTTATGTCATAGACAAACCGCATATCCACCTGCTGAGATGCACCAATGATGGTTCGATGTCCTGGTATCATGGCAAGGCACGCAATCTGCCCTTGCTTGTCATTCATCATCAAGAACAACTGCTCTGGCAAGAACTCTAGCACTGCTTCCTCCTCGGAAAAGTGAAGCGACATAGATTGGAGGTGCTCTTTCGTAGCCGTTGTTGCTTGGACACAGAGGCCAAATCTGGACCGCTTTATTCGCACTGCTCCGTGACACTGAAGGTCCAGCCATATGGCCTCTTCAATGATTCGGTACGCCCCCTCAACCATCACTGTTAGCGGGGTGCCAGGGTCGATCAAACAACCCCCTTCTCCATCCTTGCTGTGTGCGAACATCTCTGGGCGAATCCTGTCCAGTTTACTTGTGCCTAGGCTAATTCCGATAAGGCTCAAGTAATACTCTGACTCATGGGCATTGAGTACAGGTAGGATCTTGCTGGTCTTCAAGTGCGGATTATGTGGCACATCAGTGCCAAAATGTAGAAATCCCTGACGATTGGTTTTGCTACCCCCCAAAAGGCAATATGAGAATCGTGTGAACCCGTGAGCTGCTACCTGCATTACAAGTGAGGTTGGCGCCCTGCCCAAATGAACAATGCCAGCATACACACGCTCATTGAAGAAATTTTGGGCATAGTGGGAGCAACCAAAAATAAAGCCCGGAATGACCATTGCCCCATTGGTGATTTGGTCTTGGGATAGGTAGCCTTTAATCCACATAGGCCTGGTTGCTGAGTTCAAAAGCACACCGACCTCCACGCACGGGGCCATAAGGAGGTGCACACAGCGGGCTCATGCCCGGGACATGGTGGAAGGTTGGTGAGGCTTCTGGGTCAAAAAGAGGGTTGTGTTGCGTGGCTTGGGGGTTGCACTTCTTGCACTGTATCCATGTAAGTGGATTTACCATGTCAATTTTGAGAATATAATCTTGTCGTCCGTTGCCTGTGCCAAAACTAAGCGCTAAGGAGTGTGGATTCTGTAGGGGTTGAGGGGGGGTCAATCTTCGAGAGTAGGGTGGCGTTTGGGACCAAGGATGGGGGGTGTTGCTGCAGGTTGACGTGGAGGCTGTGGTGCACATTCAAGAAGCCATCACTATGGCGATTGATAGCATTACTAGTGATCATCCTTAAGCTAAAACCGGTGGAGCTAGTGTTGGGTATTGTATGGTTGGCAATGTAGGCAAACGTGAGCAAGAGGTGGTGCATAAGCAATGTGGTGATGATGGCAAGATAGGTCTTTAGCTTCATCTCCATAGTGACTGTATCGATGATGGCAACTCCACACATTCTTGCTACATATAGACATTGGGTCACGTTTCATGTAGGGATAGGAAACATGGCCAGTTCTAGCGTATTAAAGATTAATTTATGGTGGTCAATGGGAGGCTGGAGATATTTGTTTGGAAACAATTGGGCGGCAAGAGCTATCTTGAAGATATGGTCAGATTCTGTACCATGCAAAGCTATTTGTCAGTAGATTGCTTATAATAAAGGAAATACAATGAATATATCCCAACTTCCAGATGCATGCATGTATGTAGTCATTAATTATTTCAAAATTTTAGGCACTGTTTAGTACAGGTAATAAAATAGCTACTCCCCACCAATAAAAACCATAAATGAATAGACATCAACTACATATTCTGTTGGTAAACCGCCACCCTTGTTGACCGTACAAGTGGACTAAATGAGGATTCATTAACTACATCAAATGCATGAATAGCATCTTTCAGGTTCACACCAGGTAAAATTGACTGCAACGGATTTAGAGTGGCATATAAGGATTTTGTTACTCGCAAAAATAAAATATAGTGGTTTTTGTTGGGTACAAATTGGGCTGGAAACAATTAATTAGTTGAGCATGAAGAAAATTTATTTTCCATGTCAAAGATACTACACCTGATATAATCATCATGCCCATATTTTGTACATCTTATACAAGGACCATCCACCAAAATTAATTGCTATAAAATCTGACCTCAGGTTTGAGCCACATAACCTGAAAGAATACAACCATCTGATCGTAAGGTATCTTATCTATCCGTCCATGTGTCATCCCACTTATCTCACCCCATTAGAGAGTATATTGTAGTAAATTAATTTCATCAAATTCTCCCACCCCATTAGAGAGTATATTGTAGTAAATTAATTTCAGTAAAAAAAATTTCTGCCCTTTCCCACGATAAGCATAATGTACATATTTCATATAGAAGACTCATTCAATGTATTGGTGGTGTTCCATTCCAGTGTTATGTGTAGCTGTACTCAGGTGTTGGGGGATCGAAGGTCTTGTCCGTTCGAAGGCTGTCGAAGGTGGTTGTAGAATCTGGATCACCTTGCGAAGCCCTTTTGGTGGTCAAGATCGTAGACCGATGTGTGCAAAGCCCTCCCTCTGGTCCTGAGTCCCGGGCGAAGGTGCTAGCGTTCAGGTTCCCTGCTGTGTTTTAGCTACGCGAAGCCTTCTTTTACCCGTGATGCCGGGCGAAGGGGTTAAGTGTTCAGAGAGAGTTAGGTGCGGTTCGGATGCTTGTTACTTTGGATCGTGGCCCGAAAAACAAATAGTCGTACAGGTCCATCCCCCTCCATATTTATAGAGAGGAGGGAGGTCACATTTACATGAATGCCATTGGCCATCTCAACACAACTCTTAGCTGGGTTGAGTTGAGCTAGACGCTAGTCTGCATTATCTGTACTTTCATTCTTCCTTCGCAGCAGGCAGATGATCTCCGCTTGGGCCTTTCTCCGCTCCTCCTTCGCTAATAATGGTTGGTCTTCGTGTGGGTCAGGTAGCGGCTTTGGTGTGATCTCCAACATTAGCCCTCAATTGTCGATGTTTATTATTTAAGATTACGCCATGCATCTTTCTTATCCACACACGTGTCTTGTCGTTTTCACCCCGGTTCCCGATACCTGCATCGCCTATATATTGTCCTTGCGAGTGCGTTGTTTCCTCATCTACGTGCCTTGTGCTTTCTTGTTTCCCTGCCAGCATTAGTCCCCTTCACAATAGGAGATCCTTTCCTTTCGTCCTTTTTCAAGATGTCTGATAATCAAAGGTCTAGCGAAGGTCAAGCCAGAAAGAAGTTGAAAACTCATAAGCCTTCTTCGAAAGATGGTTCTGATAAGGCTATTGCCGAAGCTAATGCCGCAGCTTCTCTTGCTCTTGGTGCTTCAGCGAATCAACCGAAGACTTCTCATGCGGCCAAACCAACTTTTGGTTTTACGCCTCCGAAGATTCGTTCCGTATTTTCTTTATTTTCGGAGGATGAAGATAGCGTTTCTTCTGGGGCGAAGGTTCAGTCTTCCCCCAGCAAGGTTGCTTCGAAGAGTTTCTCTTCTTCTACGAAGGATGTTCCTGCTTCTACAATTGATGTTGGCGATGTCAATGCTGTTGAGAAGGCCAAGATTCAGGACAAGGTCCTGAAGCATGCTGACTCTGTTCTCACTAAGTCTGGATCGAAGGCTAAGATCCAGGACAATCCCAACAACGAGGGTTCTGATGCCCTTCCTGCCGCCCTAGCTTCGAGTGGAGCGGCAACCGAAGCCCCTGCTGAAGGTCGTTTTTTACCCATGAGTAAAGATGAAGTTCATTGACTTGCTGATAATTTGAGACCTCTTATAGATCGTTCTCAATTTGATTTGCCTTCGGAGCCAGGTGTCGGGCCTCGTGAGCCTCTTAGTCTTTCGGCAGGTGGTGAACTTTTCTTTCACTCAGTCTATGAAGCGATGACAGGAGAGTTTTTCCCTTTTAACACCACTTTTGATTCAGTCGAAGCTGCTGGGAGTTCTTTGGCTCTTTGTGACGAGGTGCCTTCGAACACCTTCGTCATGATTGCCCAGGCTGCTGCGCCTTTTGCTGCCGCTGCCGAAAGAGTTCGCTTTCCCCAAGTGGAGAGTGAACTTGTGCTTCAGGGCGGAGATACCCTGTACAGGTCTTTGTTGTCTTCGCAGATGAAGGTAAGTAATTTGTCGATCTTTGTTTTTATTCAATTGCTTCGCATTTCTTATTTGCTTTCATTTTTGTTAGACGCTTGCTATTACCCATGCCTCTCCTCGTCAATTCCATGAGTTGACTTTGGCGAAGGTTGATCGAGACCGGCTCCGCAAGGACCTTTCGGTCCTTGAGTCGAAGGTCAAGGAGAAAGAGGAGCCCAGCGAGAAGCGCGTATGTGATCTTTCTGCTGAGAAGGAGCGATTCCATGAGTTGACTGTGGCGAAGGCTAATCGGGACCGGCTTCGCAAGGACCTTTCAGTTCTTGAGACGAAGGTCAAGGAGAAGGAGGAGGCGCTTGCTCTCAGCGAGAAGCACGTGAGTGATCTTTCCGTTGAGAAGGAGACTTTTGCTAAGTCCACTGAGGTCCTGAAGGCAAAGGTGGCTTGTCTGGAGAGAGATCTTAAGGATCTTGATTCGCCCCTTTCGAAGGTTTTAGATGTTAATAAAGACCTTCATGAGAAAGCTGAAGCTGCAGAGAAGGATGTGGCTTCTTTTACTGAGGCTGAAGGCCTTCGCCTGTTGTCTCTCTACGGCTATATCCAGGATGCTCTTATCTCGGTGGGGACGACTCCTGATCAGATTCTCGAGGGTGCTTCGGCTGAGCAGTGCCAGTCTTGGCTTTCGGTGAACATTCCTTATGTGGTTCAGGCCTGTAGAGCCTTTTCCACTAATGCTGTTCATCTTGCTGTTCGAGACTTGCTCCATTCCTTGAACGTCAAAGATTGCTTCCGACGACTTCAAGTTTTCTGCCGTCGACTCTACGCCTCGTCCTGTTGTTGAAGCCCTTCGAAAAGTTGCTCGTTTCTTCGTCGATTCCTTCTTCAGCCGAGTGCAGTCGGTCGGTGATTTACCTCAGAAAGTGGTATAAACAATATTTGTTTTATTTTGGGATGGGGATTATGTTTTCCCTTCGGACATGTATTTGTTTAGAATTTGTAATTTTATGCTTTGCGTGCTTCTTTGCTACTTTGATTAATCCTTGTCTGATTCTTGCACTTTAGGATTCATCAGACTATTGTCTGAGCGAGTTTGCTACTCTGGAGGTTTCTCAGATGGCTCCCATCGAGGGTGCTATTGAGATTTTGAGTTCGTCTTCTTCGGAGTTTGTTTTGTCGAGTGACTCTGACCCTTTGTCCCCTGTTCAGGGGGCCGAAGGTTATGTTTTTCCTCATTGTAGCTTTGTTGGTGTGTATAGACTTGGTTCTCCAAGATCTGAGGGTTCCAAAGGTCGCAGTGGTCGAGGTAGGTGAGGTTCTTGAGGGCGTAAGCCTCGTGGTTCTTCTTCTTCTGGACGAAAAACCTCAGTTAAGAAGCGCGAAAAAAGCGGTCATTGCAACCCTTTGGCGGGGAGTGAAGATTCTCCTCATATGTTTGATGCTGCATCCCATGTTGAGCAGATGACTTCGACTGGGGTTGTCGACCCAGTTTTTCAAAGACCCTACTCACCTTCGAGTGGATATAATTTTGATGAGTATAGCATTGTTTACCAAATGCTTTTAGAACTAGGTCTTGTTGTAAAGCAGGAACCTGACGATGGTTCCCCTTGAACAATGTTGATTGCTTAATAAAGCTTTTCTTTTGGAGTGATCTTTCGAAGGTCTTTGCCAGAGGGAAGATTTCTTCAATATCTTTCGAAGCTTTTAGTGCTTCCTGCATGATGTCTTTGTGTTTTCTTCGAGGATCATAAGTTTTCGTGCTTTTGTATTTGATGTCTCGATGTCGTTTTTATGCGAGGGATCGCGCTTTTTTCCTCTTGCGGAGGTTTTTATTTGTCGATGCTCTGGTAGATTAAGCTTTCTTAGCTTTTCTTTCCCCTCGACTCTTGTCTGTAGGCTTTGTATCATTTCTCGTGATAATTTTGGCTAAGACTGAGGTTGCACCAAATTCTATATTGGTGTAACCTTTGATTTTTATAGGCTTTTGCCTGATATCGAGTTTGAGCTCGAGGCTTTGTTTCTAGGCTTTTGCCTGATATCGCTTTTGAGCTCGAGGCTTCGTTTTTAGGCTTTTGCCTGATATCGATTTTGAGCTCGAGGCTTCGTTTCTAGGCTTTGCTTTCAAGCCTAGGCTTCGGTTCGCCCCCCAGGAAATTGCCCTGGAATTTTTTGAGGGTAAAAATGATTAAAATCTGTTACAATCTTGGGAGGTGCCGCGTTAAAAAACCTCACACCCTTCGCAGGGTTATCCTCGTGAGGAAAAAGAGCACATCCCCTGCAAGTTCTTTATATTTTTACACGTATGAGTCGCTCATGCTACCAAGAAAATGCCCTTGGTAGACATGGCTCATGCATCTTTGGTATGTCGTGGCTAAATTTTTCAAGCCAAAAATCTTCAACGGTTGGGCTTCGAGCTCTCTTTGGATGAGGTGGATGTTCTTTCTTCCGGGAGTTTCGCCTGTTTCAATGTTCCTTGCTTGAAGATGGTCTCCGAGGACACTAATCATAGAGATAGGTCCCGGAATTTTCATGCAAAGATAGCGTTGGTGTATGGCGACTTCGAACTTGTTGATGGATCCCCTTCTAAAGATCGCATTATAAGGATAAACAATGTCGACCACGTCAAAAGTGATGTCTTCAGTTCTTGCGTTCTCTCCTTCGCCGAAGGTTACCGGTAGGTCAATTTTTCCCAATGCTTGAATCACCTTTCCAGTGAAGCCGACCAATGGTATCCTTGCTAGTTGCAATGTTTCATTTTCGAGCTTCATTTTTCTGTATGTAGACGCGAAAAGGATGTCAGTTGAACTCCCTCCATCGACTAGCACTCTTAGCACGTCGAAGCCTTTTATGTTTGCTTTGATGACCAAGGGGTCTGAATGAGGTTGATCGATGTCTCTTGCATCCTCTTCTCCGAAGGTGATGTTGACATGGGACCACTTTGTTTGTCTTTGTCCTCTGTTCAAGGGGCCGAAGGCTATGTTTTTCCTCCTGGTAGTTTTGTTGGTGTGTATAGACTTTGTTCTCCAAGATCTGGAAGTTCCAAAGGTCGTCGTGGTCGCGGTAGACGAGGTTCTCGGGGGCGTAAATCTCGCGGCTCTTCTTCTGCTGCGTGAAAAGCCCCAGCCAAGAAACACGGAGGACGCGGTCATCGTGATCCTTCGGTGGGACACGAAGGTCCTTCTCATGTGTTTGACGCTGCTTTTCGAGTTGAGCGGATGACTTCGACTGGTATTATTGATCCAGTTTTTCAGAGATCCTACTCTCCTTCGAGTGGATATAACTTCGATGAGTATAGCATTGTTTGTCAAATGCATTTAGAATTAGGTCTTATTGTAAAGCAGGAGCCTGATGATGGTTCCCCTTGAACAATGTTATTTGCTTAATAAAGCTTTTCTTTTTGGAGTGATCTTTCGAAGGTCTTTGCTAGAGTGAAGATTTCTCCAATATCCCTTCGAAGCTTTTGATGCTTTCTGCACGATGTCTTTGTGTTTCCTTTGAGGATCACAAGTTTTTGTGCCTTCGTTTTTGATTGTTTCGTAATTGATTTTGTGCGAAGGTTCGCGCTTTTTTCCTCGTGTGGAGGTTTTTGTGTGTCGACGCTTGGATAGATTAAGCTTACTTAGCTTTTCTTTCCCTTGTCTGTAGGCTTTGTATCATTTTTTGTGATAACCTTCAGACTGAGGTTGCACCAAATGCTTTATTGGTGTAACCTACAATTTTTTTTCTAAGCTTTTGCTTGATATCAATTCTGAGCTCGAGGCTTTGTTTCTAGGCTTTTGCCTGATATCGATGTTGAGCTCGATGCTTCGTTTCTAGGCTTCGTTTTGAGCCTAGGCTTCGCTTT
>LAPY01007278.1:971-12151 GCA_000970635.1 Eragrostis tef
ATACGAAGTTATACGACTATGAGAACCAGGTTCGTGTGAGAACTATGAGAACTCCAATCTGGGCCACATGATCTTAATCCAAGGGGGCACATGAATTCAGGTGGGAGGGTGATTTGCAAAATCATTGTCTACTTAATCATACTTTTACAAATTACCCCTCCCACCTCTTCCTTGGATCAAGATCATGTTGCTTAGATTGGAGTTTTTATAGTTCTCACACGAATCTGGTTCTCATATGATACGTTGCATTTTATGTTCTCCTCTTACAACTTTGACTGGCCAAAGTAGCTTCTGTCATATCTATCATATATTTCAAGGAAAATTACAAAAATCTACTTAGTTTTAATTTTATTCTCACCTTGCAAGTTTTTATGTGTTTTTTATATTCTCCTCTTACAACTTTGACTGGCCAAAGTGGCTTTTGTCTTTCCAATATGATTCTGGATGGTGTATATCATAACTCGATACACTTTATTGAAATAATATGGATGACCAACAAAAAGAAGATCTAATATAGATGACACACTTGTTTGGTTCTATTTCCTCCGGCTAATAATGTCATGGCCATATGTAATGATGTCGGTGACAATAAGGAAAGGTTAGGTGTGGTGCACCATTTGGTTGAATGATAACTAACTTTTTATAGATGAACGATAACTAAGTTACGTTGGAGCATTCGAAGTAATGGTAGAGGCCAAATAAAAACCACGTCGATCGATCAAAGCTGTAATAAAATTTCTTGTTAGTGTGTATGTGAAAATCAACCTGAGAGGTAGGTGGATTTTTGCAATTTTCATTGTATTTATTCAATCAGGTAGATAGCTGCTTCCATCGCTGCTCGTCTCCCCTTTGGGATCCTGGCAATAATGTGCAGTGATGCACGAGGACTGAAGCGCAAAATGCTAAAAGGTATATTTCCTTTCCATGTCATTCTCAAAAAAAAGAGAGAGAAAACTTATTATTTTTTCAAGAACAATAGGTGCCATTGAATGAACTGCAACAATTTTTTACCAATAAACATTGCACAGACAGATGCCCAGATAAGTGTAGGGAACACAAGCACGCATACCAACAAAAATACTTTACGATGTAGTCAATTGTGTCAAATAACTATGAACACGCGATATTTGGTTTGCTGTTTGTTTTATGTCAATAACCCTATACACCCGTATGCCCAAAATTTTCAGAATACCAGTTTATATGCTTATCCGTGAACTGAACCGCTGCACAAATGAGCAAGATAATTATAAGGAATACCCTTCAGCTCCATTTAGAAAGACCACAAGGCACATGACAAAAAACAAGGAAGGCGTGAAAAGAACAAAGAACCCTCTCCATGATATATATATCACAAACACTACAGGACATCCTATAACTAATTAGGAGAAACTCTATCTAACGCCCGATCGTGCTCCTTGCCAGGAGCTGCCAGCGAGGCCATGGCGAGCTCAAACTGCTCAAGGGTGGTGAGGTTGGAGAGGGAGAGCAGCTCCCTCGCCCCCTCCAGTCCCCTCAGGTTCGACACGTTGGTGGAGCCGTTCAGGCCGATGTGCGCCACGTGCTGGACATCGGTGGGGAACCCGATCTCGATGCTTGTGTCCATGTCCTCGTCCTCGTCGTCCTCCTTGTATATCTCGAAGATGTGGGAGAGGCTCTTGAAGCTCTTGATGAGCTTCCTGATCCCTGCGAGGAAATCTGCTCGCTCTCGCTTCGCCGCTTGTTGTCGCTCTTGATCAGCGTTGGTCACGCCCGCAGTAGCAGCTTCCTCATCTTTCATCAAGAACCAAAAGGGTGAACTCAATTTCTTTTTGACGCAAACTACGGTGGGGAACTACCCACCTGAATTTCATTGCAAAACAGAGTTTTACAACATAGTTTTACAGGATGCCGCTCGATGTTTTACTCAGTGTAACCAATGAAAAATATACAGAGCTATTTGCATAGACATGTTTTACTCAGTCACTCGGTAATGCAAAATTTCAGAGTAAGTTTTGACGAACTTGAACTTACTTTTAATTGGAACATCGTGGCTCGTTGTAGCTCCAGCTTGTGCCTCGGACTCCTTGGGCTGCTGCTCACTGATCGGTGTCATGCTTGCAGATGGCGAGGCAGACTGAAGAAAAGGTTGCGACGAGTGTGAGTGCCTTAGTTTGGTCGCTCACAGTGTTATGTATAGAGAGAGAGAAGTGTGGAGTGCAAGGGAAGGCAGTCAAAGAATGGAGGTGGTTATGGTGGTTATGTGCAAAGGTTGCTGCAGACATGAGTTGGTTATCAGTGCCTCACTGGGTGTAGTGGCCTTGCCGTCCTACGAAGTCTCTGCTCCGTGCCCAGTAACGGGTTTGCACTTGTCATGTGAGGATTGGCCTACTCTTACCTCATCCGATTCATGTTTTTGAACTTTGGTCTTACACTCTTACTGTCGTGAAATTCACCAAAGTAAAGGTATCACCTCTAGGTTACATTTATGGTGTCTCAATTTCGTTATAGTCTTTTCAGTGCATGAAATGGTTCGAAATTCCAGTTTTAAACAGTATCTTGTGGAAAATAATTCTAGTTCCACTTCGATGAACATGCATATTACTTATTGCCATTCACCATGGAAAGTTTCAGCAAGACTAGGTGTTGATCAAAATCATCAGGGAAAATACTTCATAAATTTCTCATACCTCATAAATGTGTTGACAAAGAACAGAAATACATCTCATACTGTAAGGAAACCATCATTTTTGTTTGAGCACAATACGAAAATGGAAATATCTTTAAGAGAATTTGAAGGTAGATGCAATTATGCAAAACGTGCTTGCTGATAGGATATAAAGTTGCACAAATCATCACACATCGGAATTCACACATGTCATTGATGTTTTTGTGTCCCGAATCCGATATGGGCCACTTGCCTTGAAAACATCCTTGTTTCTTCTTTAGCAGTTAGGTCAGCCCATGTGATTTCTAACAAGATTTCAGATGCCACACCAGCAAAAGGAGATATCTTGTTTTCAAGAAAGCTTATTACTTGATTGCCTTGGCATTTAAGCTAAGCTTCTGCGTAGCTCATGAAGGTATGGTATGACCCGTCATTATTCATTACACGTAATCTGTTTAGCAATGTGACCCCCGGGCTGCTGCCAACAAATGTATGTCCGTGAAGGCACATTGAGTAGCATCCTGACACTTCTGTAAAAATCCAAAGAAATGGGTGCAATCAAATCTCTTGTCACATTTTTTTTTTCATCGGGTGTAAGAGCATCTTCAAAAGACTCATAAAATTGGTCTCATAAACTTGTTTTTGGGAGCAACCAAAAAATTATGAGGGACAACTTTTCACTCCTCCTCCAACAGTCCTCTACTAAAAGTGGATTAAAACACTTTTGATTGGGCCACGTCAGCAGTTAGGACCAAAAAAAACATTAATTCCATAGCAAAAAGAAGAGATGAGAGTCTCAATTCTTCCCCTGTTTTGTAGCTACAAATGAGAGGAGTTTAGAGTATATGAAAAAATTAAGGGTGGTTTTAGGGTCCTGTTAGAGATGATTTTCTTAATTAGATCCTAATATTTTGATTTAAAGAAAGTTTATGGGATTATCTTGGAGATACTCTAACATTGAGACGATGGTGATTTTTTACTACACCAAACTATTTGGGTAGGACGTTTATCTGATCCGTACTCCACAAGACTGAACAAGATATTCCTTGCAGAACACAGAACGCTATTCAAAGAAGACATACCAGATCCTACATATAGAGCTTAGAGCGTCCTCAATGGTAGAGTTAGCTAAGAGGCAGCAGCTAGCTCTTGTAAAGAATCAAAGAGAAGTGGGGTTCATATTTAAGTCTCTTATTTTTCTTAGAGGCTGCCTCTTGAGTAAGAGTTAGCTGTCTTCTCTCTTTTCTTTTTCTCTAATAAACAACTCTAAGAGGTAGCTTAGAGGCAACCATTAAAGACGCTCTAAGAGGTGTAACAGTCAGGTTGAATACAATCCGGATTTGAAAGGGACTACGGTAGCCATACCTCAATAGAAATTGATCTACAAAGTCCTACAGATTAAGTTCAAGTACTCATCAAAAGATACCAGGTGTAACAGGATGTAGGAGCCACTATCAGGTCAAACCTCAAACCTCAGAGGAAGCAACGGACGCATCCTCTCAATTCATTAAAAATCATATGGTCCAAACAGGGCATATGGTGTTATCAGATACTCGCTTCTGATTTGTTTGGCATTAATTAGTACAGCCGATTTAGTTTACGGTCAATAAATCAGAGGGAGTACTACATCATCTGCCACAAACAAAAGGACGCCAACACACGACAGGAGAACCAGATTGAAGAACTTCATTGCCGCATCTTAAAAACGTGCCAGCATAAAGAACAGCAAGGATCACTGCGACTATCTGTAAAGCCTAGGCTGCACCTAAACAAGCTCCCAGTTGTGCCACTGGCACAATGACTGTGCTACTTCACCTTATATTAATATATGCAGGAATCAACCAGGTCTATCCAAAAAAAAAAAACACTGGAACTATCTGTACAATTATTCATGAGTGAATCGAACTTCCAAAAGCAAATTGGCAGCCATTGCTTTTGCATGAATAAAATCCCAAGTCAAATTTGGCATTTAACCAATACCTGCTTCAATGATCCCATAATGTACTTGGATACTAATAATCCTGCTTCTTTTATCAATCTTCTGAGTACAAAACTAACATGTATCAGTATCAGTCGATTTCACAATCTCAACTGCTCAAGAAGCTCAAGCCTGCTGAACTACCTTCAGTTTCGATTTTTGAGAAACCAATAATAGAATTGAGCCGGCCGGAAATGAAGATACGATTTTAACACCTTCAGCTTTGTAGAAATAATACAACTTTTCCTTGCAGATGAACTTGGAACATCTAATATAAGTTCTATTTCAGATACAACCAAAAATTCAGCCATGCTCTCAACAAGAAATCTTCTACATACAGACCAAATCAAGGAAGCATGGCGGAGAACATTGTCATTCTGTAAGGACTGTACATGGATTTTGAAAGAATTTGAATTACACCATCCTCTTCATTTTTTTTCAGCTCCGGGTTATACTTTGTGTCATTTAGCAAGACGTGACATGGATGAAGGCTACCATCAAGGAGCTGCTTGTCCCTTACATCACAATGGAGGGTAGAAGTACGATGAAACAGAAAACCCTAAGAAGAGAACTCCTCCAATTGTTGCAACTGTACGTTGCGAAATCTTGGATGCCAACATGCTCCCCCCTACCACAGCAAGAGACGTGCAGACTGTGTGCCCCAATGATGCTCCAACCGCAACTCCAATTGCGTTCTTATGGGTTGCGAGCTGCACCGTGACACCAAAGGACAGAAAATAGTAAGATACAGTTTTTGACTCAAGGACACCCAACAGCCCACAATGAACAATAAAATGTAACAAGATAATCAAAATAATAGAGGATTAGATATTGGCAAGTTGAGCAGTGGCCTACCGCAATCGTTGCTATTTGGCTTCGATCGCCCCATTCAGCTAAAAAGGTTAAAATAAAAGCCTGAAAAAAGATGCGAGTCAAATTCTAAGGAGATACATTCAACAAGCTGCATATGCAAGTGATCGTAAGATAAATCATACCCAAACGCACAACAAAATAACCTTCCAATTATGTAAAGTGCATCAATTTGTTGAAAAAGGAAGCACAAGTGTACAGCATAAAGCAGAATAGATCTCAAGATCCATGTATTTATGGCGTTGCGGCGTCCTGTGGCAACCCACCCCCCTCAGAGTGGCTAGGCGACGACTAGGCGTTGCGCGTAACTAAAACCCTGTGGCATCCTGCGGTGACCCCCCCCCCCCCCCCCCCACAGCGCACTGGCGGGGCCCCCCCCCCCCCCCCCAAACAAGGCTCAAGATACAGCTAAAAAGAGACATCATAAATGATAAAATGCAAAAACATTTGACGCTATACAGGAGTGGTGATGCACTTCGCCCACAATGACATGCTTTCCAAAAGAAAAAAAAACTCGACTAGGTGACATCCACTCCCACTATCTAATTCATCTCAGGGAGATTCAATGACATGCTTTCATAAGGTAAGAAAACTAAACTGACCTCCAAAAATATTGGTGTACAGAATCTTGCAAAGAACTTGCGAATGGTTGATTTTCCTTGACCTGACTCAAGCTTCTCTTCCACCTGCTCAAACACGCATATACATCATTAGTTCATTAGTAGGAAAGACATCGGAAGAGCTACAGTTTTTTTTAAAAAAACCATTATATATTGTAGTTTAACTCAGGTATGACAATATATTGCTCCAATCGTGAAACTCAAACAACTTTTTCCATAGGAACCATACCAAGGCATATTCATACATTTGCTATTTACAGAGTCTAGCTCTATTAAGCTTAAGAATAGGGAGAAAGAAATTGGTAATGCTTTATTTCTTTTTGACATAGTGAACTTGTACCCAAGATTCAGAAAGGTAACCAACGATGTCACCTACAATTAGTGAGTTACATAACCTCAGTTTGCTTGCCATCCTAGAATGCGCTCCCACCTTCCAACAATTATTTAGAGTTGTCACAAGATCATGACATCAGTTGTCTAGTGGAATTATCATAGACTATTTCTTCTCAATAAATTTTAAGAAAAATATAGGACAAAAGGTGTGTTGAGCTTTCGATGTCTGGAACAGCAAGTTAGAGCGAAAGAATGTACTCCCTCCAGATGCAAATTCTTAACGTCAGGACCAACAAATTACTTCAGTTTTGAACTAGCTTCTTTATCCTAACATCAACTATTTGCATCTGGAGGGAGCAGGAGACTAGCAAGCACAACCAAACAACAAAGCATAAATCAACACATCAAACAATATCAGCAGAAGGACAGGGCATAGAGAATACAGCAAAAGAAGCACTTAATGAGCTGCAATATGGATAAGCAAAGACTATATAGAAAAAAAAAAGAGCACATACTTCTTCTATTTCTTTCTTTTGAGATCCCTTCGGGTCAGACTTCCAAGCAATGTACAACAACCGTAGTCCAAAGAACAAGTACAGAACTAGCAGGTTGACAAAGAGTAAAGAGGGCATGAGCAATGACAAAGAAATATAAGCACGAGAAATTATCTATATGCAAACATAACAAGTCTATCCACTAGAATTTATACCAGCTACTCGACACCTATGCATAGATGTGCGAATGCTTTACTGCATTGTAAAGTGTTTCAAGCCAGCCTAATATTTGTGAGTTTAAAGCTTCATATTGATTACTCGCATCTAGCTTTAGTGTGATTTAACAACTTATCCAGTTCAAACACAAATGTTCATCATCTTGAAACGAGCGACACAGGTGCGGAGGCAAGCATAACTCGTAATGATGTGTGCGTGTGTCATCTTGTGATACTATTGGAAGAATTGTTTTATCTATGTTGTAATACTAGATGAAAACGAAGGCCTAAAATAAATTGAATTGTTCACATAAAATACTATTATACCCCTAATCCAATATCATTCAAGAGAATGTACTATATTTTTCCTCATATACTGCAGAAGAGTTGCATGATGATTAAATCAGTAGCAGACAATCTATTTTTTCCTAACTTTGATTTTATCAGTTAAAAAAGTATGCTGCAAATCTGCCAGCATAACAACTGCAAATATGAAAAGCACACACAACTAGTGCTGAACAAAGACCTCAAAGCTTAAACATGTAGAAAAAAATGAGTACCTGTGGCAAAGCTATTGGTGACCTTCCTTGATATCAAGTTAGGCACTATTCTACCGAGTCCGGTTGACAAAACCTTGAAGGAAAACGGAAAATATATTAGCAGCAAAGACAACATTTGCAACATAAGAATAAGATACGTTAGATGAATACACAATTCGCACCTAAGCCTATGTAATAAACCTCATAGAACAAATATCTGAACCTAAATATAATCTCAACTGCTAAATACTCTGGTGCCTGGTTCGTGCCAAGTTGTAAAAATTCTTCCACAAATGAATTTAGTTGCATAAGATATAAGCACTGTTATAATTAGTAAAAGCAAGCAGCAATCTGAGAGCTCACCGTCATGACGTATAGTGCAGCGAGCGCACCAGACAGCACAATTGACTTGGGGTGCCGCATCGCCATCAGCGCAGCAATGATAAAGGTCTCATCTCCAATCTATGTCACACACACAAAAAGAATCCAAGCATCAATTGCACTAGCCATCAGGCACCTGCCCGGAACTGCCGACAACAGCAGAGACGCACAGCGAAATCCCCCAATGCAGGACAGCAGCCACGCTGAGTCCATTTCCCAGAACGCGGAAGGAAACCAGAAAATATATTAGCAGCAAAGACAACAGTTGCAACATAAGAATAAGATACATGAATACACAAAGCGCATCTCAGCCTAAGCAATAAACCTCAATAACTAATATCTCAACCTAAATATAATCTCAACTGCCAAACACTCTGGTGCCTGGTTCGTGCCAAGTTGTACAAATTCTTCCACAAATGAAGAATTTAGTTGCATAAGATACAAGCACTGTTAATTAGTAAAAGCAAGCAGCAATCTGAGAGCTCACCGTCATGACGTAGAGTGCAGCGAGCGCACCAGATAGCACGATTGACTTGGGGTGCCGCATCGCCATCAGTGCGGCAATGATAAAGGTCTCATCTCCAATCTATGTCACACAAGAACAAAAAGAATCCAAGCATCAATTGCAATAGCCATCAGGCATCTGCCCGGCACTGCCGACAACGGCAGAGGCGCACAGCCAAGCCCCCCAATGCACGACAGCAGCCAGCCGAGTCCATTTCCCAGCACGCACACACTGAGCAATACCTCGCTGACTAGGATCATGGAGAGGCTGGCGAAGAGCGCGTCGAACAGCCCCGGGCCGACCTCGTCAAGCGCCACCCCATGGTCTCCATCCACCAACGCGTCCTTCTTCTTCAGGCCGTGCAGGAACCCCTACCACACCATAACCAGCCGTCAGTCGAAGAAGCCAAACCTGGCGCCAAAACGCCACCTTTAATCGAGAACAAAATTTGTGCAGCGCAAAGGTAGCCGGATTCCTCACCCCGGCGCGGCGGCCCAGCGAGATCCCCGACGCGTCGTCCTCTGCGCCAGCCGCCTGCACGAACAAACGCAAGAATCCTCAGTAACTTCATGGCGAGAAATTGTGCCCCTTGAACTAACCTTACTCAAAAGAGCCTCCAGTCAAAGATCTGAGCTTTGCTCGGGCAAGGTCCTTACCACGGATGCGGCGAGCGCGAGGAACGCGGCGACGGCGAGGAGGAGGAAGGGAGCCCTAGGGTTCGGATCCATCTCCCGGATTGGATCTCGCGACCCCTAGCGACGCTCTCAGATTCGGGAGGATGGTAGTAGATTCGTTCCTCGAATCTCCCTTTTTCTTTTCTTCCGATTTAAACAGCGGCGGCAGCAATTTTACGAGGTGGACTGTGTTGCTGGCGGAGGAAGAAAAGGCACCAAAGAATGGCCGTTTGCCCGAACAATTTTAATTTGCACTTTTATTTTATTGCGATTGAATTTGCACTCTAATCTGTCGTGTGATTTGGCCAAACTTCCTTTTTTCCGAGGATGAAATTTGGAACTGGATTAGTTTTCATTAGTCACTGACAGGTCACGGCTCAAGTACCACTTGTAACAACTGCGTCCAATTTAATCGTGTGCTGACACCTTTTGAAAGATGTTTGCGATGTCAAAGGGAAATGGTCAAATTTCTAACTAGATGAGACGATATGAATCCATTCAAGATTTAGAGACATGGGATAGATTTTGTTCAAGGATTGGAACGAGTATTGTTTTTTCTCTTTAGTGGCATGGTGGAGGAAACAACATAACATTGATCTGGTAGTTGTCTTTCGCATTCGGACACGAATCATCAATCATCTGACGTAGTCATGTCCTCCACATTCTACCACCTCTTGTATCACTAGTCATTTTGACATTCGTGAACACATTATATGTATGCCGGTCCTCTATCGTATAGTCACGTTGTCTCTGCCACCCAAGCCATATCGCTCACGCCGCAAGTTGCATCTGGTTGCGCACAATCTACATAGACGCTTCCTGCTCCTCATGGCAATAATTGGTGACGATGGTTGCGGTGTTGCGAGCCTCCTCGCCCATGGTGCATCGCAGAGCTAAACAACGAGGGTACATCGTTCCTCAAACATCACGACATCATGCTCCCGTCAGTCTTGTTGTACCTATCCCGCTCTAGTGATAACGGTGAGCGGATGATAGTTGACGGGTATCGAGTGTTATCCATTGGGAGGGAACAATAGAGAGCACTAGCTATCAATGCATGAAAGAGTTAGAGGAAGATAGTTTCATATAAGATGACTTGAATTGCTTAATCTTGAGGGACTCATCCCACACTTATGAAAAATATCACTCTCTAAAATCACCCGCTCTGTTGTCTTACAACAAAATATTTCAAACCATCCCATCCCTTAACCAAACATACACTTAAGACTCCAATCACACATAAAACAATGAAATACTTCACACATTTATTTGGAAGTCCACTGAAAGAAGTGAGTAGCCGAGTTTACTTGATGGAGGCTAATAGAAACATTGATAATTTCTTAAAAAAGAAGATCATTCAAACATCTCTAGTTAATGCTCTATCTGTTTGTTATGTCATTTTATTTCATGTTTGTCTTCATTTAGCCTATAAGCATTCATGATGTAATGCTATCGTGTCGCACGATTACATGTGGCCCGCTACCAAATCACTTCTTGTAGCCCAATCTGCAAGCTTTTGTTTGCTTCACCCCGCCTTTTAGCATGCAAGTTCACATGCTCATAGATTATTATGTAGGCACAAAACAAATCGGAAATTTTGTAATACCCATGACATAACAATATATGAGTTGCAGTATTAGTTTAGGATTCACATAGCACTTACAGTATCATATTGTTTGTATTAGCGAATTAGGTTTGTTATCTCCTTAAAAAGAAGGTTAAAACATCATAGTCACTACAGCATTTTTGTTTCCATATTGGTTCTCGTTACACTAGTTTGTTTGTTTTCACTACACCAACGGTACAAATTCAGGTAAGCTATGCTACCGAAGGCGCGTTTAGCGTCCTCTTCTCTAAAATTTAGACATCTAATATCAAAGAGAATTTTATTATTTAAGAGTAGTAAATAAAGTCTAATGACAAAACC
>LAPY01007303.1:1271-12031 GCA_000970635.1 Eragrostis tef
AATTCTAATATGACTATTGTATCAGTCTTAAGAAAGGTATATCTATTATAAATAAAAAAGAAATCGATATAGAAAAAATGGATAATTGTCAAATCATCGCATTCTGATTTCATTGAACTTTTTTTCCGGATGTTACCATAGCAATAATTTGTTCCATAATTCAAAATACATATTACGTTCACTATTTGTGGTGCACGGTAGCGAGACTGATTAACTACAGATGATGATTTGACCAAGCTCATGCATTCTACTTTTAGAATTCAGAAGGCAGCTAAATATGATAATATCGACATGAAAGTACTACATAATCAATGAATTGAAAACAGGCTTCCCACAATATCCGTACTCCTTAATGAGATTTGAGGATGCCATTTTACAACCTAAATACTTCAATATAAATGCAGCACATGACATCTCTGATGGAACCTATTCACTAAGATTTCAAGCCATCTCAGAGCTAAACCTGCATTTACATTGTTTGCTAAAAAGAATGATGCTCAGATATTTGGGAAGGGAGGTTGATGTAGCAATAAAGGAGCTGCGATTAAGTAAAAATGATCTCCAGATCATTGATAATCATAGATACGTGTGGGTGTCATCTAGAACCTGAGATGGTTTAAACTGTCACTGAGACATCGTTGCCCACGATCTCTCCCTCTTGAGCATTCTGCCAAACACCTAGCAACCCGTCCTCTGCGGTTACTGGGTGCGTCATGACGTCCATATAGAGCTTCATATCCGGAAGGAAGGTGTCCGTGCGAGGAATGGTGGCGAAGTTAGGGCCGCGGAGTACAGAATCCATGTCCACATTCTCCTGCAGACACAGTCCAGCGGCTCTGCGGCTCTGCCCCTGTCTTGATCTGGTAGTCAAGCGAGAATGAGCGCGTGGTTTGCTGATAGGTCCGGGGCTACGCCATGGAGACGGCGCGCATCAGCTGCTTCGGCGCCGAGTTGGAGGGGACGTCAGGGAGGTAGCTGCTGGCAGTTGAGGAAGCGGCGCTGCGTGGGTACGACCGTACGGGGAAGCGAAGCGGCACGAATGACCGAATGAGGAAGAGTCTGGAGCCTAACGTCAGCGAGGTTACTCTCACCTCGAATTGGACGGTGCAGCTTTGCTGGTGTTTCCATCGGACGGCTCAGAGCAATATCGATGACGTGGACAATTTCTTTGGCGGAGAACGCGACCGCGTTGGGAGAAGAAAAGATTGCATTGCACGATCAATCCAGTCACATTATATGATGACACTACCGATCTAGCTCTTGCCTGGCTCTGATATATGGATAATGGATGAGTTTTAATTCGCAAAAAAAAGGAGGGCAATGGATGAGTTTTAACAAACTTGTGCAGGTACGCACGAAGGCCAGATCACTTCTGTCTGATTCTGCAAATTGCAAAGCATTGACGTATGACTAGATAATTACAAGTGGCTACTAGCTAGTCATAATAAACATACAAAGTGCATGATTCAGTGATACAAACAGATCGCACGTCTGCATTTGGGTGCCTATAAAAAGCACGGTTAGCGGGGAACCGGAGACATCCATCACCGATCTGCCATAGCAGCTAAACCCAGAAACTTGTCATTAGCTTGCCATCAAGCTAGAAGAGGTGAATATACCAATGGCTTCTTCGACGAGCAAGCTGCACATGGCGCTGGCTGCCGTGCTTTTCCTGGCGCTTGTCGTGGCCGCGGCGGCGGGCAGACAGCCGGCGACGTGCCCGCTGAAGAGCAAGGTGACCGCCTGCGCACAGCAGATCATCGACAACAAGGATCACTACCAGGGGAAGGAGGTGCTCTCGCGGCTTGCTGCAACGAGCTCGCAAGCCAGCTGGGTTGCGCCTGTCTCGTCCGCAACCTGGTTCTGACCGCCGGCATCGACATCAACAAGGCCTTCTGCGTCGACGGCAGCGGCTGCCCGAACTACTGAGTGATTAATTTTGAGAGATTATTCATCGTGCTGGTACATGAATTTTATGCTTGTTAATTTATTCCATCGGTGCCTTTAATTGGGTCAGTCGGTTTGTACTTTCAAGTCTACGTTCATCTGTCAACACTGTCATGCATGTAATATTTCCCCATCACAAGAATATGTAATTCGATGTTTTCGGCAGTGGATCGATTATCATTGTTTGTAAAAGTGCGCGTGGGAATCTGGACACAGTTGACACAGTCAAGTGATATATTTCCAGCGAGAAACGAAAAGACAGGGTAATTTTGTTCAATGGAGTAAACAATATTAAATATGGATCATGAAACATTGGAATCAAAGAGAAACATGTAAAAAAAAAGTGGAAGATAATGCTACGAGGGCAACCAATTTAACATTTGCCTTTGTTCGCTGACCGCTGAGTCTTTTAAAAAGAGGACTAACCAGACGAGGGCGAAGGGCACGGGCCACGAGCCCGGACTGCTTGACAAACAAAGGCAAATTACCCGCTCAGTGGAGTACAAGGCGTTACCCTGGCATTTGCCGCATTGGCATCAAATGACTCGCTAGAAATGACTCACAACCGTCCACATTTGCCGCATTACATCTACTGCAGTATTACTACCGGTTAGCAAAATGAAGGCAAACATTCAAGAAAACACAACCAATGCACAATATCAGCACAAAACTTTGCTCACCTAGCCTCACAACAAGATGGTTTCGCTTTTTCTCTTTCTTACTGATTCAAGTCAGATCAATATAGCTTATTATGACCCAAAACTAAACTCCCATGTGGGTTTCAAACAAGAGGTCCACAAATCATAAACCAACTGCACATATCAAGAACAGGTACATTTCTGATTTATGGCATCCTTCCATTGGAGCAACTATGTTGCATTCCTGTCCTTAATGGTTAGCAGCATGAACTTCCTCCTTTTTAGGTTTCGTCGCCTGAAAAGAAATCATGCATAGTTAACATCATATCACAACAATGAAGACACTACTTCAAGTACACAAACATAGAAACTAATCCGAACGCCGATCGTGTAAAAGCTACTTGCAGTGTAAGGTCAAAACAAAAACAAAAAGCATCTCACACTTCTATAGAACAACTTGTAGAGCAGTAAATAAAATGAAGAAACAATGCAACATGATAATACATAACCACAAATCAATAGGTGCCCATCATTATATTAAGATTCTTAAATACACCCAACACTACCATTTATCAAACAAGATAAACGATCATACATAGTCAATAAATCAACTGTACTGATTCAGAAAAGAATCAAGAACATTGAAGACAGTCAGCAGTTGCATAATCTGAACAGAGAATATATTGTTCAGGAAATATCATAAAAGCTTAAAAGTACTGGAGCTAAGCAAAATATTCAACCAAAACGAAAATACAGTATTTTTCAACATTCCACATGAACAATGTTCTCCCTCCAATCTCAAATATATGACGCATAGAGGTAGTGGAACTCAAAGGTAGCAGCTACTGAAAGAAAATTCAGGCTCATGAAATATACAGCAGCAACCGAGCTCTGCTACAAGAGACCATTTTTAAATACTTGTAATAAATAGAAAATACATATAAACCTCCTTATGATAGACCAATTAGGTAGCAGAAAGGCATCATCATGAGTACCTCTACAGTAATTTGAATAATATGGCAATACTGCCATTTTTATGAGGGCATTTTTTGAATAGTTTGATCACACAAGTTGTGCAACAACAGCAAGTCAAATAATTAATCTGAGGATGCTTAAACACCGATCGGCCAGGATTACTCAACAAGAGCACACTAATCAAGCCAGCATAAACCTACGATAAAAAAAATTATATTCCAGAAGGAAATTCAGTTGCCGCTTTCTAGTCATATATGAACTTACTAAACCAGTTCAGACATAGGAAGAGGCCCATAAAGATGCTTGAAAGACAACATGCACAGCAGTCATTCACATAAAACAACCAATCAGTACTTAGCAGTCACAAAACAAACACAACATATAGCTATTCTACCAGAAACAACTATAGCTAACATCAGTTGAAACATCTCAAGCGGAGGAAATTTTGTACCATGAAGGCACTGAATTGTAAAGCACATTCCAGTGACAAATTTAAGCAGATCTTTGCAACTGGTGCCACTATTTATACTAAAGTGGTTCATCGAATGCTACAAGAATGAGCAAGGTCGTCAATAAACAAGTAGTATTGATTTACATACCATATTTCAACAAGGTACCCTAGATATCGATCAATCAGTTGATAATTAACTCAGCACTATACATACTAACAATACCCATCACACAATACAGAAACTGGTGCCACTATTTATACTACAGTGAAACATATAGGTTCATGGAATGCTACAAGAATGAGCAAGGTCGTCAACAAACAAGTATTGATTTGCATACCATATTTCAACAAGGTAACCTAGATATCGATCAAATCAGTTGATATACTACTCAGCACTATACTATACATACTAACAATACTCATCACACAATACATCGTACATCCACATGGGAACAAGCATGTAGATGCAGTTAATATATGCCCATAAACAGCATGAACAGACAAATGAAACAGCAGACTCACACGAATCGGCTTGTCAGTTACAGAAACAACAGACTCACATATACCCGGAATTCATGTTCCACCAGCATTACCAAGACTAAATCCTTCGTCAGATTTATTCAGAACCACGGTGTCCCATCCAATCGAAATCTTAATAAACAGCTCCTAAACCCTAACCCACCATCAGCGACGGATGAACAAATCAAACCATCGCCCACAAGCCACTCGCGGGCGTATTCACGAGTTTCACAAACGACACATCAGGGTGGAGTAGACGAGTTACCTTGAGGATGGAGAGCTTGATGGTTCCGTAGACGACGCCGACGCCGAAGGCCGACGCCCTCGCCACCTGCCAAGAGGAAAACGAAGTAACGATCAGATCAGATCTGAAGCGTCCAGAAGCTTCGAGGAGCAGCGAATCGCCGTTGCAGGAGAGGAGAGAGAGCGCTTACCAGGGCGAGGGTGCTGACGCCGGAGTAGGGGCCCGGGGTGAACGGCATGGCGGCTGCGGCGGCGGGATCTGAGACGGCGAGGGTTTGGAGGAGGCGAGGGCTTGTGTCGCCTCTGTTCGTCGTGGGGGAGAAGAAGAGGCGAGGGCTGGGCCTTATATGGGCCGCAGAAGAGCTGCGGGGCCTGATGGCGTGAGCCCCGCGGAGATGTCAGTGAACGTAGGGAGAAATTCTCGTTCTTGTGCCGCAAGAAATAATCTGGAGTTATGAAAAGCTTTATTATGCCACGATGGACATAACTAAATCTCAAGATGCAAGATCTAGTTTTACGATTTCAAATCCAGTAACATCATGTAAATCCACATAAACAGCAGTCGAACTTGGATCTGTCCGGTCCAACAAGGCATTTTTATGGGGATGACAAATCCAAAAAGCTGCAGATTCATCAAAAGAAAAACTGCAGATTCAAACAAACTTCTGACAACCCATAAAACCAGGAACTCACAAAGTCACTCCTTTTTTTTTTTGGAATCACAAAGCCACTCTTCAGAATCCTCCATTTATATACAAGGTACATACAGCCGATGGTGGTACAAACATGCAACTCAAGAAACCTCAGAAACCAGCAGGGGCGTAGCTAAATAAACAGGCACAAAGAATGAACAATTCACTGGCCGGGCACCAACACATCCGTTGCGGAAACCTCCAGAAAAGATGGGAGAAAGAGTTACGAGTTACATAGCCTCCTTTTGCCGCTCCGCGCTGGAGCTGAATACGCGGGAAGCATCTGATAAATAAGCTTAGCCTCAGCTAAATAAAGTTACAGCAGAGCGTCTGTCAGCACAACAGGTTACAGTGCTTTCAGGTCTGTGGAGGAGTTGGGGCGGTCAGCTTCGGAATTGTAAAACAGGGGGTGAAAAGCATGGGTGAAGCGGCAGGTCTGACTTGTAGCCTTGCGGAACATCGCTGAAGACCCTGCATACGTTGCCGACAAATTTTCAGCACAAGTACATTACATTAAGGAATTTATGAGAAATCCAGCGGTTAGATACAAGACATTTCAAGCAAATTGAGTGGAGTAATGTTGATCATGAATGCAAAGTTCACCAAGGGACAAAAGTGAACAAAAAAATCAAGCTGCAAGGTTCACCAAGAGCATATGAAAGTGAAAGAAATGAAAAAATATGGGATTGCACATAATTCATGATAAGAGTTCAAATACTAGTCGTGATACAGTTCAATACAAAAAAAAAGTTACGGGCGCAAAAAAGTTACCAGTGAACTATTTGGCAGTATCTTTTGTGATCAATCTAAAATAAGTCTACAACACCAGTTCCCATCAATCTGTTCTGTCCATACTGACAGCAAGATGCAATTCATGCAGCATACAATGAACTAGGGAATTAAATCTGTAAAAGAAAACAACAGAAAGATCTGTTTGCCACTATTGTGTGACACCAGCTAAGCAAATCAGGAAACTCTTCCAGGACCCAAAAAGTATGTGCGATGATGCTTTTATGAGCATCTATGACTCACATAACGCTCACCTAAATCCCATCAACTTTATTGTTTGTCCATATTTACAGCAGAACGCAACTCATGCGGCCTACCAAGAATCAGGACAGAGTGCTACAACTTACAAACTACTGGGAATTCAATATTTAATTTTAATTAGCCACTCAGGTGATGAGGCTTAGCCCACATATTCTAGCATATCCTTACAGGCTTGAAGTGTACGTGTGCGATGGTCCTTTATGAGCATATAAGACTGACATAATGCTCACCTAAATTCCATCAACTTTATGTTTGTCCATATTTACAGCAGAACGCAACTCATGCGGCCTACCAAGAATTAGGACAGAGTGCTACAACTTACAATACTACTGGGAATTCAATATTTGATTTTAATTACCACTCAGGTGATGAGGCTTAGCCCACATATTCTAGCATATCCTTACAAGCTTGAAGTGTACGTGTGCGATGGTCCTTTATGAGCATATAAGACTGACATAATGCTCACCTAAATTCCATCAGCTTTATGTTTGTCCATATTTACAGCAGAACGCAACTCATGCGGCCTACCAAGAATTAGGACATTATAATTGAAGGGGCAGAAAGCGTCACAATAACAAATTTATGTTTGTTTTCACAAAGAAATAAGCAATATGTTACCAGTGAGTTTGCAACTGATATAATAAACTGTTAATGCTGGTAGTCAAGAATGGAGAAACATGGCCTACCAGGTTCTTAATAACATCTTGTGAGTGAATGTGTGATAGTCCCTTTATTAGCAATTATAATGCAAATACTAATCGTCTAAATTCCATCAACCTTATTCTTTGTCCATGTTTACAGAAAGATGCAACTCATGTAGCCTGCCAAGAATTAGGAGAGGTTAAGAGCGATGAGCAGTACATATTACTATATGCACGCTATAAGTGTAGAACAGAAATTCAAATTGGTTAGCGATGCATAATCAGTCAGTTCATCACTTCCAACAAAGATGTCTCTGATGGTGCTATAATATACAATAGTTATAATCGAAGACCTAACTACTCGCATATTCATAGAGCTCAGATAAATGGAGCCGATAGTTTGAGATAAAGTAAGGACTGTAAAAGCAAACTTTCTATTTGTAAGCAAGCATAAGTAAAACCAATTAGGATTACCTAGTAAGCTCCACATTCTCAACTGAACATACATGGATAACAAATATACAGGAACGAGATAGAAAACAGACATAAGATTATAAGTTGCAATATGATCCTAAGCAACAGCTGAAAGATGGAATACTTACATGCAATGAAGAAGAGCCACGCTTGCGCTTTTGACTTGTCTCAGATTGTCCTCTTTTCTCCGTATTATGCATACGAGACTTACTTCCTGATTGATTTTGTGTCCCTTTTGCACTTGAAACACACTTCCTGGAAGACTTGACTTCTCTTCTAACTGGTGTGACCTGTGAAATTCTTGATTTTTCCCTTAAAACAGGCCCTTCAAGCTTAGATTTTCTGTTTGTCTCATTAAGATCCTTCTTCGACTTTTGACTTGTCTCAATTTGATCTGTTTCAGCATCTTTACTCTTGACCAAGGAGCGAATTTGTTCCAGCTCACCTTCAAGAATCGTCATGTTCTCTCTGGTACTAGCTACCTCTGCTCTCAGTCTCCTGATTTCATCATCCTTCTCGTGGACTACCTTCTTAATCTTTTCTGCTAATTCAGTAGCTTGTTTTGCCTCTTCAGTAGCATGCTTTGCCTCTATGCTCTTCTTCTTACAGGTCTCTCTGTATTCAGTATCCATTGTATTAAACTGATTCCAAGCAAAATTTCTTTCTGCACGTAGCGCAGAAATTTCCTTGTCCTTCTCTGAGACCATTTGCTTGTAAGCTTCCTTTAGTTTCTTGATCTGTGCCTTTGAATTTTTTGTGCTGTGCTGGTGATCGACATTGTTTTCAGTAAGCTTCGCCTGACTTTCAACCTCCTTCAGTTTTTTCTGGCAATCATAAAACAAAGAGTCAACTACTAAGATGGTCAATGAGCAAAGCTGGAATATATGTCAGAAAGTTATGAAAGCCATGAAGGGCCAACCATTCCAATGTAATGTTTCAGTAAGTACCTTCAATTTGGTGTTTTCATCAGCTAAAGTGGATATCAACTTTGTGAAACACTCCATGTCATTATCTCCAAGCCCTGATTCAAACACAATCCAATGTCGTCAAAAATATATACCTTACTCCATGAAAAGAAACTGGAAAAAAAAATGTACATAGTCACACAAATCCAAATGAGAAACCAACTGCTAAATGAGAAAACATGTACTAATCTGTTTGTGGAGCAAAGACTTGATCTATTATAGTGTGCTTACATGAAGAAATCCAACTAGGGGTAGTGTAAACTTCACTGGGCATGGCACTGCAACTGGGGTGCAGAAAGACACCAAATTTTCATCACTGAAAGAACCGACAATAAGGGCAGATTTTGCTACCACAACCCTAAAAACATCACAGCAAATTGTAAGTGGACGGGCACACTAGACCACACCCGTGGAGGGCGAACGCAAATGCTAAAGCAGACATCCCATCTCTAACATTCTTGTGGCCAGTTCCAAGAACTGCCACGAAAGGTCCACGGGAAGCACATACACGTCCCTGAGTTAATCACCAAACGCTAAACAACGGTCACTTCAGGAAGCCTTGTTTCAAATCAAAATTACAAGGTCCTTCTCGTCCAACGGAATGGAACTTACTAACACAATTTTTGAATTAAGAACTGCACGAGTTAAGCAAGAACAACGAGATCTAATCGGACAATCCTCGGGAAGCGAAAAAGATGGCATCTTTAACAGTACAAGAACCTGGAACCGACGAAACGAGCCCTAGGATCCCAGAAAAATGGCAGATTTTGAACCCGCATGGGCGCCCTGCAATTGACCCCACAGAGAAAATTGAGGAGTTGCTATTACCTTCGAAAGCTTCCGGATCCTTGTGTCCCAGAATCTCCGCTAGCTGGTCCCTCGAAGCAATCGTCCGCTCCGCGTAGCTACGGATCTGTACCCAACCGCGAAAACCCTAGCCACCGTCAGCGGAGTTGTAGCCCCCGAATCCCACAGATAAACCCCTACAAGGGATGAAACCCTTACCTGCTGGGCATCGTACTGGGCGATCTCCAGGCGCTTGCTCTTCTCGCGCTTCAGGAACTCGATCTCGGTCAGGAGGCGCTCGTGCTCGACGGAGAGCGCTTTCGCCTGCGCGTCCATCCGGCACAGCAACGCCACCAGGGAGCCGAAGAAGAGGCGCCACTCGGGGGGGCAGGCTGGGCCGTGCGGGGGCGCCAGCGCGCGGCCATCGACGTCGCCGCCGCCGCCTGTCGGCATGGGTTCGAACGGGAGGAGCGGGGGAGGCGAAGAGGACCGTTTGGGATGGGGACTGTGCGAGAGTTGTGGAGACTGGAGGGGGAGATGACCGTTGGATGCGGAGGCTCCTTTTACGAATTGCGCGATAACGGTAGGTTTTGCGATCTTCGTGGGCCCGGGCTGCCAGTCTATCGCCCAAGTGATTCCTTCAGGTTCGAGAACGAACTGTAGGTTGTTCCAGTCGAAACATAGATTCGTAAAGCTGACCTTCTAAGGTAAGAGCAAGAGCGGTCTTTCGTAAATTTTAGAGGGTCATATTAAAGAGAATTTTAAAAAATCATATTAAAAAAAATTGTTATTTAGAAGTATAATGAAAGTAATTAAACTGTGATTAAATGATGGTTATTGTAGTATCATTGTAGTAAAACATAGATTAATTACCATCTTTGATTTTAGAGGTCTAAAATTTAGAGGAAGAGAAACGAACGCCCCCTGTATCTCAAAGAATGGCAATGACATTGATCTAACCTTCACTATTGCACATACTTTTGATTAGGGCAATTGGGCAAAGCTTAACAAACAAACTTGAACCAAAGCTACCGGTAATAATAGATGATTTGAAAAGAGAGAGCTCCTCACTCCCTCCCAGAGCACCGCCAATAAGAATACTTGAGAAGAAGGAGAGAGTTGAGCGGTGACGAACGAAAACTCTGATGCATGAATCACATCATAAAAGAAGTGATGACTAACCAAAGAAAATTCTTTTAACTCAATGGTCTAAGGTGTTCTCCTACAACTGGACTAAAACACGACCACTTACTTCTTACCTTTATGCAAACTTGTCTTCTTATTGCGTTATAAGATGTTCCTTACCTGTAGGTTCATATTTATGATTCATCGTCAAAACAAACTGAAAGTTGCCTAGAGGGGGGGTGAATAGGCAACAC